>SJYO01012962.1:2761619-2990100 GCA_006410555.1 Capra ibex | reverse complement strand
GGGGCGGCGAGGGCCGGGGCGGGGGTCGGCCGGCTACACGCCGAAGGGCTGGCGAGACTATGGCAGTCGGAGCACCGTCGAGGGTCGGAGAGGTCACTCCCGCGGAGCGACGAAGTCCGCCTCGCAGCCAGGGAGCTCCGCCCTCGACACGAGCCAGGACACCGGGGTCCGGGGTCCCGGGCCAAGTCGGGAGAGCCACCCGCCTCTCCGGACGGGAGGTGCGGCGCCGGCTCCCTGGGCGACCCCTTTCAGCAGAGTTCCGGCGAGAGTGGGGTCGGGGCCCGCGGTCACCGCGGTACGGGAGCAGAGACATCTGCTTATTTGCCCGAGTCTCCCTAACCTGTAGAGTCCGGCTCAGACTCTCGACACTGCAGAATCTGAGCCTTTAGGCGGAGTCGCGAGACCTGAGCTGGTGTATGGTGCGCCCGAGTCGAGGTCTGCCAGGACTCTACGAAGCACACAGTCCTCAGGTAGACCTCGTACCGTGTCAGAAATACCTAACTCGACAAAGTTAGCAGAACTAGGGTTAAATAAATGCATAAGTAGGGTGTCTAGGAAGGTGTCGACAATGGGCCACGGTCCGTGGCAACCTTGGACCACTTGTTTCACTTACTCTACGTCCGGGACGGGAACCCCTCTCCTCCGTCCACCCCCGAGTGGCCCCTCGCCGCTACCCGTCCTACTCTTCACCCGTAGCACCCCTCCACCACCCCGAACCAGTTCTTTCCGAAGCATCTTCTCCACCACAAACTCGTCCCAGAAAAAGAAAAAGAAAGCGTAGAAGAAAATTTCTTAAAATTAACCTCTTCTCAAGGAAATGTGACAACACAACCAAAGACGACATGTGGTCGAACCTAACCGACCTCATGTGCACAGAGAGGCGGTACGCGGAGGGAGGACGGCGCGCACGCGCGGAGGGTGGAGAGCCGACGGCGTCCCGCGACTCGGCGGAGCGGCGCACGCGCCGGCAAGGGGTGATGGCACACACGCAGGGTCACGACGAGGGGGTCAAGCGGGGTCGGAGGGGCAGGGGGCGCCCCGGGTGGCCAGGCAGGAGACGCAGACCCGTCCCAGGACTCCTCGCACCTTTGCGTCACACTCGGCCCCAGTCGACTTTGCCGGTCCGAAACCCGACTACGAAGGGCGTCGTGCGTCTCGGCTTCCACCCTCTACCCGAACGCTTCCCCCCACCCCGGCTCCCGCAGTCGCCCCGGTCGAGTGACACCGGCCCCTCGGCGAGCCCCGGACCCTTACTCTGTCTTCCCACGTCAACGAGACGACAAACTCCCCGCGAGGGACCTTCGTCGCGGCCCTCGTCCGACCTCCCTGCTCCGCTCCGCCCCTCGTGACCTCGTTACGGCGTGCCGACTCCCCAGTCGTCCCCACCCGGCTCCTTCTCCTCCCCCGGAGTACCGTCCGGCACCACCCGCCCTCACCTCTCCTCCTTCCTCCAGTGAACACCCGAAGATCGGCCCGACACCGAAGTCTCCCCGACTGTCCCGAAGATTTCCGTCTAACTCCTTTCGAATTACTCGAGGGAAACTCCCCACGACCCGACCTTCAGTGACTCAATATACACCTACCTATATAAACTAAGATTTGATCCTAAATGAACCTTTTCTGGGACTACCCCTTTCTAACTTCCGTCCTCCTCTTCCTCTGCTGTCTCCTGCCCTACCGACCTACCGTAGTGGCTGAGTTACCTGTACCCAAACTCGTTTGAGGTCCTCAACCACTACCTGTCCCTCCGGACCGTACGACGTCAGGTGTCCCAGCGGTTCTCAGTCTGTGCGGACTCGCGGACTTATTATTGTTTAATCCCAGCCCCGAGTATTCCTTAAACCCTCGGCGGTCGGACGTTCGGACAGTCGCTCCGACATCGACCGAACAGTCCTTCCCACACTCCACAGGTGAGGAGCCCCTTCCGTACACCGGTGCAGGTATTTGAACACCATATCACAACGTAACGGAAAACAGGGGTTTGGTCTGAAACAGGGATTTGAGGTCAACGGATCTTAACCTTCCGAGTCCACACACTGTTTCCTCACCAAAAGTAGGAAAGCCATGGTCATTTTCAATTGTACTGATAGAGATCGTAGACATAAGTCCAAAGGAGAAAGGTCTCGGTGTGTACTAAACATTTATAGCAGTATACCTTCCAAGTAGAGGGGAACTGACAAACCCGACAGGCAGGTGGAGACCTGGACGGTAACCGAAAAACTTCATCGACCGAGAGTATCTTATAAGGTCCACCCCTGGAGTACCGAATCCTTCAGTCTTCAAACTGAGTAGTTAGGGTTGAACTCCTCCTGTCCGATCGGGAAAACGTGACTCCAGTCCTTCCGTATCGAAGAAAACTGAGGTCTCGAGAACGTCCGAACCCATACTACCGAGTCTCCATAGCTCAGATCAAACTCAATAAAAAAGTTCTTGAAGGGAACTGATTACTACAATTCTCTTATAATTATTCTAGGAGTTTAGTTTTTGATGTTTAGGATGTTTTTCTTGAAATGGTCGAAGTTCGAAAAGTGTGCCGAGAAAAGTATAAACGTAAAGGATAGTGAAGAAACTTTCTTCTCCTTTTAACTCTAGAGACTGTCAATTTGCCTTTCTACTCCCCCAATCTTCGTAGGTGTTACTGACTACCGTAACGGACACGACTTTGCGAAGTGTCTTCGGTAGATGAGACTACGGTCGCGAGCTTGATCTCGGAGTAAAAGACACAAAACACTTAATTCTGCACCTCCGAGGCTCTACAACTTCTAGAGTAGAGGGTTCAATCTACCTTCGTAAGGTCCCTCTCTTCTCTCTTGTTCCTCGAGTAGGCTGAGCAACCGTGCCGACCCCTAAGCGTCTCAAGTCCAGCGTCGGGTCACGACAGAAGGAGACTGCAAACACGAGAAGGAATCGTAGCGCGGCGGAGGTCCCGTCTCCCACCTCACGTCCTAGTCTCCGGTTCATTTTATCCAAAAGTCCACTGTCACTGTCCACCACCCAGAAGGACGTTGACCTGACCTACGGTCAAGACTCGATCGGATCGACACCCATCCTGACCGTCGAACACCATAACCTACTCTCGACCGTAGGTCCGTCTTGGTACAAGACACCCACACGATCGGAGGGCATGGGTGATGGTTTCCGCGACACCAGTCTGACACACGAGAGACGGAAGTCAGTGCCGGTTGAGAAACTCTGGGGTACCTGACGTCGGGTGGTCCGAGGAGACAGGTGCCCTACGAGGGTGTCTCTCTTAGGGTACGGGAGACCCCCTAGAAGGACTGGGTCCCTAACCCGGGTGTAGGGGATACAGAGGACGTAACGTCCGTCTAAGAAATGTCGACTCGGTGGCCCCTTCGGGCGGTACCAGTCTAGGCATCCATCTTTTATGACTTTAACTTCTGTACTCCGTAAAAGGGGACTAGTGGATGGTAGGACTATGTCACCCACAGGATCTTAAAGTGGTCTGGGTGCATTGACATAGAAGGTTAGTGTATGACCTAAGGTGACGGCATAAATTTCACCTATTGGGTATTCCTGGATGACATCTCGTGTACCTTGAGACGAGCTACAACCCCGTCGGACCTGCCCTCCCCTCAAACCTCCTCTTCCCCATGCACATGTACATACCGACTCAAGGAAGCGACAAGTGGACTTTGATAGTGTTATAACAATTAGTCAATATAGGGTTTTGTTTTTCGAAAAATTTTAATTTTCATCTACGACTGTCAGCCGAACATTCAATGATAGAAAACGGAGGACCCTTGCCAAAAACGTGAAATAGTAAATTGTAAATCCTCATCGCGAGATATTTATTCAACCAGCCAATCCAACTGTTTTCGACCACTATGGTCACGATCCTCTAATTTCTTCTCTGGGTCGGTAGTCCTGGGGAAGACAGAAGTACACTGAACTGTTCATTTTAGAGTCCGAAAACCTGATTGAACCCCTTTCCAAAACTGCTTAATTACTTTTTTAGAAATTAAAATCTTAAAGAACTTTCTCTACACGAAAATTTGAAAGTTTATGGATCTCAACCCGCGAGTTGCACAACGGCTCACCGTCCAGACGAATCGTTTATCACTGGTGTAGTTTTGTCGTCCGAGCCAGACCGCACGACAAAGAAGCGGGTATCGTCAATCTAGAGAAACCACAGTTTATGTACAAAAATTTTTAGAACTTGTCACAAAAGAGAATCAATCTATTTGTTTGAGGAACTACCGATAAATATTGATAACCAATCACTCAGAGAGTATTCGGGGTGGTCCGTCAATCTTGCACTTCCCCTACAAAACGTCCAACCGACACCTCATTTCTGACGGACAAAACTAGTCTCGGAGACACAGCGGGTGGGCTCGGGGACGAACTTCAAGACTTAATCATAAAGAGTCCAAGAGCGGGTCTCGAGACGACGGTCGGTGGTACCTAACATGTGTAGCCCTCGTCGCTAACGCAGAGGAGGATCGACACACCCTCGGACCGGAACCCCTAAGTGGTCGTCCGGGTAAAGTGAGACAAAAGGTCGAATAAATAGGTTCCCGAGTTCCGTGGTGACTTTTGGAAGGATAGTTTCTCTCGGTCACAAACTCCCCGTAAACCAAAGTTGAACGAACACAAACTTGTGAGTATAAATATTAGTACGATTAGAGACTCCGTGAGTCTAGTGTAATTATCGAAATAGATTCCGACGGTTCCTTTACTCGTACATAGGTGTCCCGACCCTTCCTCCTCTTGAACCCAACCCGGAGGTCTTTACCTTGTCCGACACTGCAGGTAAAGTTGCTAGGAAAGGTCCTCGAAAAACAAACCTTTCGGTGCGCCGGTCCTCAACGAGCACCTGTACCTAGGGGAGGAGGTGAGAGTGCACCCCGAGGACGTGGCTCCGGGGGCCCGGACCTACCGGACGTCTGGGGTCGGGAAGGAGTTACTCGGACGAGTTCCCGGTGCACCGGAACTGTGCGGGTGGGGTCCCGGTGGAAGAGTACGTGGGGGAGGACGGCAGGGCGTGTGAACAGACGTTAGCCGCCCCTCCTTGTCGCGAAAAGGGGGTTCAGGTGGAGTCTCGACTCCAGGATGACCGGAGGCTCGACTACGGGCCCTTTAGGACATCCTGTCTGCCAGTCCGCGAATCCTACCGTCCCCAACTCGGTGTTCCCCTTCGTCGAATCCCAGTCCTGTCTATGACAGTCCCGTCCCTTCCCTTAAAACCCCCCTTCAGACTTGTCTAAGTAAACTGGGTAGATGATCCGATTAAATATCTTTTACGTGTTCTTCCCCCTTTTAAGGGAAACTCGTTACTCGCTCCACTTTCTCTTCGTCCCCCACAGGGAGTAGAGTAATGGTTTCTCCTTTGGCTCTACTGAAGAACTCAGCAAATAACTTTTTGTGGTACTCCCGAGTCACATCCGTCCAACCTTTCTCCGGGTAAGCGGAAGAGTCACCTCGGCACCGAGTCCTGAAAAACTTCTTATAACGGACAAGTCAATCTTCCTATACTATTCTCAGCGGGTCACCTCCAACCTCTTAAGTAGAGGTAAGAGCTTTGGACCCATCACGGAAGGATCCGTCGTTTAAAGTACAGCGTAAGGTCGTAAGGATCTTGTCAATGACGGCCTTCAAAGTTGTTTTGCACGAATGATTCGAAGTCCCAAAAATCCTTAGGGTAGACCCAGATGAACAAATAGGGATGCACCTCTGACAACCGCATGGGCGGATTTTGTGGAGTGACCTTCGGACGAAGATCTCAGAGACGGGTCGACCCCCAGGTCCTTTCCGAGTCACCACGTCGAAGTATCGGACCCCTCTGACACGGGACTCTGTTCGACCTACACTCGTTTCTGCCTACGACTCTGCCGCTTTCCCGCCGCGTACCTCTGGGGTCCCTTCCTGTTCTTCTCATCGCCACGCCTCGAGTTTCTTCTGTGTCCTTAAGGGGCCACCGGGTCACCAATCGCCGACCGCGACGAGACCCGGGTCTGAGCTGGGGACCGGTCCCTCGATTGTAGGAAGCTCAGTGCACCATGACGGTTTTTTTATTTTTTCTTTTCTTTTTTTAGTAATATTACCCGTCACCTGTCTTTTCACTGCAGAGACAAAAAGAGACTCGGATGATCTGGGTGGCGATGACGATTGTCTACTCCCGTCTCTCGAAAGACACCTTGGGTGAGAACTTTTCCTCTCTTGGGAATCCTTAGAAAGATGGTCTGGAGGCACAGAAGGTAAAAGTCCGACTGAGGTCGGTTCACCTCTTTTGAGTGTAGACCTGTTTCCTTTACATAGAGGAGTTTAGATTTTCGGAATACAGTTCTCTTAGGAATGATATCTCTTTCGATACCTCGGTTTGTGACTTAAACTAAGGTTGGTTTTTGATCTATTTTCCAATCTTTAGTTAGAATAAGTACGGTAGAGGAAGGAAGGAGTGACGATTGGGAGCCGGTCCGGGGAGATTATTATTGTCACAATAAAAAGTACGGGCTTTCCTTTTAGTCTCTAAGGTAGTTCTTTTTCCGAAAATTTCCTTCGGACACTATAACGTTATAATAAACCTGAGAGGGACATTTATTACTTACTAAGGTTAAAGAGAATCATACCCAACTCCCACCGTCTTAATTTAGATCGACCCAATCTTTATTCAGTCTCAGGGGATTACAGTCGGTTGCAAATACTATCTGCACTCGAGCTAAAAAAAAGAGTATTAACAATTTACTGCAGAGAAAAAGTTTCTCTGTCTCGACAATATTTATTCGTCTAGTGTCGACATAAGTCGAGTACTGTAGGACCAAGACACGTTCGGGCAAACCGACCGTCAGCGTCTTGAGGCTAGTCCCACCGGCACACTCTCTCACCTTCGCACTCTACGAAATACAGTCTTAAGACCCAAACTCAGGACCAAGGCGGTAGTCCGCTGGCATACAGAAACCTTTTCATTGGAGAAACACTAGCAGTCAGACCATCTCCACTGCGCGCAGTGCTGAATAGACACGCAGCAAACCTCCTAGTTTGGGTCAACTGCCTGCACCTCCTTAAGATGGGCGACGTCCCACGGGGTGCTTATAAGGAAAAGGAAATCTTGTGGAATAAACAATAATAAGAAATAAAAACCGACACGACCAGAACCGACGGCACGCTCGCAAGGGACTGACGACTGACCCCCGATGAGAGGTCAACGGGCGCCCGAAGAGCACCACCGGCGCGGAACGTCGGCTCGAGCCCGAGGTCCCACGGCCCCCGAGTCAAAGAGGCTCCGTACACCCCAGAGGGGTCTGGTCCCTAACTTGGGCAAAGGGGACGTCTCCGTCCACCTAAGAATTGGTGGTGCCCTCGTGGTCCCTTCGGGTGTAAGTGAAAATTGTCCCTAAAAGATAATTACCCTTTCTCGGTACCAAAGTAGGCGTTATATGTAAACGAGAATTATTGAGCAATTCACGGGGGGACGTAAGGTCGGTCGTTCGGTATCTGTCTCTGGTCCCCTAAGGTGACAGTGAAGGGTCGTAGTGTAGCGTCACTACCCTCGAAATAAGGAATAGGTTGTAGTGTACTATTAAAAACCGGAAATTTTTATTTCTCTTTTTTCGGATTCTGGGTCTTTCTAATTCTTAATTCAATTAAAAATTTCATTGTTTAGAAAGACATATATGAACAGAGGAAGTATACCACGGCCATTAAAAATTTTAATCTAAAAGGAGACCCGCAAAGTATGATTTTTACTACTTCAAGGAACAGGGAACATTAACGTAAAGAAAACTAAAAGAAAATAATACTGAACGTATAGTGACTGTGAAAGGGGGACCTTACAATTTTCATATGTAGTAGGTCGATTCTCCTTTTTTATGACAGAAGTATTTTTACCTTTTCTCTTTCATCTCCGAGGAGAGCCAAGGTTTGTTCCGTTTCAAGAACGAGAAGCGTGCACGGTTCCGACTACAGTACCTTGGTTTGGTCAAAACTCAATAGACGTTACTTTTTTTTTTTTCGTCAAGTTGTCAGAAGACCTAACTTTTTGTTTAAAAGGTGTCGCACTATTGGGCTTTTACTGGCTTACGTAAGAGAGACATTAAAGACCCCGTTGGAACTCAAGTGACCACCGAGTCGTCATTTCTTGGAGGGACGGTTGAGTTCTCTGTGTCCAAGTTAGGGACCCAGCCCTTCTAGGGGACCTCCTCCTTTACCGTTGGGTGAGGTCACAAGAACGGATTTTTTAGGGTACCTGTGACCTCGGATGTCAGGTTTCCAGTGTTTCTTAGGATGTGGTACCTCGTGTTCCCTGTACGTGCGTACACGCGCACGTGTGTGTGTGTCTGTGTCTGTGTGTGTGTGTGTCTGTGTGTGTGTGTCTCTGTGTGTGTGTGTCTGTGTGTGTGTCTGTGTGTGTGTGTGTCTGTGTGTGTGTCTGTGTGTGTCTGTGTGTGTGTCTGTCTGTGTGTGTCTGTGTCTGTGTGTGTGTCTGTGTGTGTGTGTCTGTGTGTGTGTCTGTGTGTGTCTGTGTGTGTGTGTGTCTGTGTGTGTGGCTGTGTGTGTGTGTCTGTGTCTGTGTGTCTGTGTGTGTGTGTCTGTGTGTGTGTCTCTGTGTGTGTGTGTCTGTGTGTGTGTGTCTGTGTGTGTGCATGGTGTAGGTAGACAATAGACTCCTTACCTACTTTTTTGGGTATTCTAGGGAAACCAACTACATGATTGTATAGTAACTTTCAATGGTGATCACTCACAATAAATACCCACTATTCGTCCTATAATACCGTTGATCTACCCCTTTGTCACCTTTGTCACCGACTGAAATAAAAAGACCCGAGGTTTTAGTGACGTCTACCACTAACGTCGGTACTTTAATTTTCTGCGAATGAGGAACCTTCCTTTCAATACTGGCTGGATCTGTCGTATAATTTGTCGTCTCTGTAATGAAACGGTTGTTTCCAGACAGATCAGTTACGATACCAAAAAGGACACCAGTACATACCTACACTCTCAACCTGATATTTCTTCCGACTCGTGGTTTCTTAACTACGAAAACTTGACACCACAACCTTTTCTGAGAACTCTCAGGGAACCTGTCGTTCCTCTAGGTTGGTCAGGTAGGATTTCCTCTAGTCAGGACCCACAAGTAACCTTCCTGAGTTCGACTCCGACTTTGAGGTTATGAAACCGGTGGAGTACGTTTCTCAACCGAGTAGACTTTTCTGGGACGACGACCCTTTCTAACTCCCGTCCTCCTCTTCCCCTGCTGTCTCCTACTCTACCAACCTACCGTAGTGGCTGAGCTACCTGTACCCAAACCCACCTGAGACCCTCAACCACTACCTGTCCCTCCGGACCGCACGATGTCAGGTACCCCAGTGTTTCTCAGCCTGTATTGACTCACTGACTCGACTCGACTTGACTTGACTTCGTCCTATATAGGTCCCTTCCGTAGAGAGTCAAAAAATCTTTTAGTAGAAACTCAATAACTTTAAGACAAAAGTAAGGTACACTTGACACCAGGATGTAGTGAAAACGTACCTAAAGCTGTGTCCTCGCCTATCACCCCTGAGATCCTCGGGACGGGTGCTCAGAGGGAAGACCGAGGAACCTCCGACCAACCACAACTCAACGAGTCAGCACACACTGAGAAAACGCTGGGGTAACTGACATCGGCGGTCCGAGGAGACAGGAACCCTAAAGGGTCCGTTCCTCACCCAACGGTAAAGGAAGAGGTCCCCTAGAAGGGTTGGGTCCCTAGTTTGGACCCAGAGGACGTAACCGCCCGTCCAAAAAATGACGACTCGCGGTCCCTTCGGTCACGGAACTTCCAAACTCACGAAGAACGACAACGACGGATCTCATCGTCCGTACGAGGATCGAAGAGATAGTCCGGGCACCGAAGGTCAAAGGAGGGGGTCTAGTCGAGATCCTAAGTCCGTAGGTGACATGGGTCCTATCTGTCTTAACCGTTCAGACCTGGAAAGGTACTCTTGACTCTTCCGGGACCACCCGGACGGAGGGTCAGAGGGTTAATACGTCGGAAGAGATACGGACGAGAACCACGTGTTTACGACTTTTACCCCAGGGTATCAGAAGTTCAATGCTTGAAATCCCGGCCTTTCCCGGAAGTCTCCTGTCCTCCCTGGAAAGAGGAGGACGGTGTTCCTTCCGGGAACTTTGGACCTCGCCTCAGAGGGAACTGCCGTTCCTCTCCTACACCCGGACCCCATCGACTGCGAGCCTGGGGTATCGAACGGGTGACACACCCAACAGTACCCTTGTTCCTTCCATGTTACCCGAAGAGTAGTTTTGGTGTGTAGACGAGTGTAGAACGGAGACTCTCCCACACGAGGGAGCAAGTTGTAATCTTGACCCCCTAAAGAATGAGAGAGTAGTCAGAACATCTGAACTACCGTCAGTTTAGGACGTACAAAAATTAATTATAATTAAAAAGTACAAAACCAACGCGACCCAGAAGGAAGACGCTCACCCGAAAGAGATCAACGTCGCTCGTCCCCCGACGAGAGATCTCCACCACGCACTCGCGGAGTAACGCCGTCGAAGAGAGCAAAGTCTCGACTCCGAGGTCTCCCGACCCGACGTCGCCATAATCACGTACCCGAGTGAGCGAAAGACCGAGCACCTTAGAAGGACCTCGTCCCTGACTTGCACACAGGAGACGTGACCGTCCGCATGCGGATTGGGGACCTGGTGGTCCCTACAGGACTTGACTATGCTGACTGCACTTTGTGCCATGACTGAAGTCTACGTGTCGCCACTAAGTGACACACATACGTAACGTCCTACTCGTGGTGTCACGGCATCATTGTTACGTAGGTAGTGGTTCAATATTCATGTTCTAGTCGAGGAAATTGTTGAAAGTTTGTATGACATACTTTCAACGATTTTTCTTAGTGAATAAAATATAGATCTTCAAATATATCTTCCAGAATATCTGTACTACCGTCACTTTAATATTAAAAATTGTAAATTTTACTGGGAATTATTTTACTGGAAAGGGTCGACTACATGGTTCTTCATTTTGAATGAATAAACTTAGACGTTAAGTAGTCGACTCTCGAATACTGACCACCAGTCTATCGGAAGTTTTTGAGAGGTCCACACTCAGCTTATTGGAATTAAAAAAAAAAAGTTAAAGCCCTCAACTCATCCACTCCTAATGGAGTCTTCTGTAAATTTACTGCAAAGTCCAAGTTTAACTTTATCTTTCGTGTATTTTAACATTCCGGATTCTTAAAGTTTTTAAACCGTCTCCACTTTTGAGTGTTTCTTTCGTGTGTTAATCTGCAAAAGCAAGACGGCAAATAGGTCGTGTTTAGGGAGAGGTCAACCGGGTAGTGAGGGGACGACCGTAAATTGGGGTGTTCCCAATTGCCTCCTAAGACCTCGGTCGCCGACCGAGTCTGAGGTCGGTCCTAGAGTCCGGGCCGCAGGAGAGGTCCATGGCACCGACCTCCCGGTGTGCCTGCGGAGTGCACTGGGACGGGGTAGAGGACACTCGAAGTCCAGGTAAGCACGGGTGCTCGACCCAGTGACTCGGTCCTCCTCCCGACCCTCCAGGAGTGGTCAGGAAGGACACCGGTGGTTCTGTCGTGACCAGGGTGTCTCGGGTGTACGTCGGGAGGTATGTAGGCTCTCCCACCCGTAGCCAGAGAGCCCTTTGAGTCCGTCCACCCACCCCCCCCGAGCCTCCTGACCGAACTTCGGACGTGACTCCGAGGGGAGGGGACGGGTCACGGGGCGGCCGTCCTACGGTCCGGAGTACACGACCCCCGCCGCCTCTCGCCCGAACCGACTCTTAGTGGTGCGTGTGCTCGGAGACACGGGGCGAACAGGCAGAGTCCGACGGGACCACCGAGTCCACCATTTCTTGGGCGGACGTTACGTTCTCTGAGCCCAAGGTAGGGACCCAGCCCTTCTAGGGGACCTCTTCCCTTACCGGGGGGTGAGGTCGCAAGACCGAACCTCTCAGGGTACCTGTCTCCTCGGGTCGTCCGATGTCAGGGGCCCCAGCGTTTCTCAGCCTGTGCTGGTTCGCTGACTGTGGCGGACGCACACACGCAGAAACCAAACACTCCGGAACAGGACTTGTACGACAGAGAGTCCCCGGTGAGGACTTAGCAAATTTTTACTCTTTTCGTGAAGCTTCGAGCCGGACTGGCGCTGTTAGTGGTCGAGCGGGGCGTTTGCAGAGCGAACGGTCTGTGCTCGCCTTGTACCGTCCTACTTCACGTGTCGCTCGTCTACGCAAAACACCTTTCGAGGTACCCGTCGAAGGATCCTTACCTTTCCCGAGACCGAAACAAGTCGGTACTTTTGTGAAGGTTCACCTTCAGTCGCCTCTCCTGTCGGACGCCAGTCCTCTGCCCACCGACTCCGGACGCACCCCTCACCCGAGGGTCCGCCCCAGACGTGGGCACCGACCCGGAGGGCCGGGGGGCGCGACGGGCACTGCCCCTCCGTCCCTGTGCCAGCGACACGAAGTCGCCTCGGGTACTCGGCTCGGACGTGTCGGCAGCTTTAGGAGGGGGGTGTCCCCTCCGCGACCTCAGAGAGCACGATCACACGACTTGTCCGGAGTTCGACCTAACCAAAAACTCTGTGTCCCTTTGACGAAGTGCAAGGTCTTCAGGACCACTTTGTTGGGACGTCCCTCCACCTTCCTCAAAGAGGAAGACCCGAGCGTAGAGATAGGTGCACAGTAAAAATAAAAAAATTAAATATATATCAGGTCCCCTAGCGTCTCGACCTGTACTGACTCGCTCGTCGTGAAAGTGAGAGAGTGAAAGTAGCGACTGAATGCCACCAAGACCACGTGTCGTTCCACTAAGTCAATGTGTACGTAACAAAGACTTTAGTAAAAGGTACTGTCCGTGATGTTCTGTAACTGAGATCAAGAGACACGAGATATCATTTGGAAACAACGAACAACGTGTAGACAAAAAAATAATCTTTGGATCGTAAGATACGTATGATTCGGTTTGTTCACCTTAGTTTTACAGTATTTAAAAAATCAATCCGTTTTTAAGCATTCAAAAGATTTTATATAAGACGTGTAGGAAAAACTTACCAGAACTCCTCCGCGCACGTCCTCACCGGTGGTCCCGGTTTGGTGTCTGTCCCTAAGATCCTCCGGCGGACACAAGGCCCCCTAGGTCTGACGTCACGGCGACCGCCCCCGAGGTCCGGACACGCACGAGGGACGAGTGCCGCGACGAAGACGACCTCGTGGGTCAGACGCGCGTGTCCGAGTGGGTGTCACCGCACCGGGGCCGGGGCGGACTCAGAGCACGGGACTTTAGGTCGTGGAGGAAAGAGGGGAATACGTTTCAGGACGTCCGGACCGCGGTATGGAGCCTCAACTTGTCAAGTCTGACGTCGACACACTGGAACCCGTCCAACATATTGGAGAGACTGGGGTCAGAAAAGACAGTCAGCGAGTCAACACAGGTTGAGGAACGCTGGGGCACCTGACATAGGACGGTCCGAGGAGACAGGTACCCTAACAGGTCCGCTCTTATGACCCCACCCGACGGTAAAGGAGGAGGTCCCCCAGAAGGACTGGGTCCCTAACTGGGACACAGAGAACACAGAGGACGTAACCGTCCACCCAAAAAAAAGTGGTGACGTGGTGGACCCTTCGGGGGTATGATGTGAACTAGAATCGGTCTCCGGTATTATACATTGCAGCAAAGACTCAGTGGAGTACCCCAACCTCGTTGTCAAAACAGATGAGTAGGGTCTTCAGCTGAAATTTATTTACGACCCTACTCATGTTACCATGACCCTCTCGTAAACGACTCAGGAACTAGACTTCGAGCCGTGCCCCACGCTCTCAGGGAACCTGTCGTTCCTCTATCAGGTAGGATTTCCTTTAGTCGGGACTTACTTACGAGTAACCTTCCTGACTACGACTTCGAGGTTATGAAACTGGTGGACTACGCTTCTCGACTGAGTAACCTTTTCTGGGACTACGACCCTTTCTAACTCCCGTCCTCCTCTTCCCCTGCTGTCTCCTACTCTACCGACCTACCGTAGTGACTGAGTTACCTGTAACTGAATTCGTTTGAGACCCTCTACCACCCCCTGTCCCTTCGAGTCGCACGTCGTCACGTACCCAACGTTTCTCAGCCTGTGCTGAACCGTTGACATTGCCGTTAACCCACCTCCTTACGTGACAGTGTCCCTTCGGTGCCAGGGGACTCAGAGACACTCACGTCTCGCGTCCCGACCCACACCTCGTCCGTTGTCGACACTCGAACGTAGGACCTCGAGTCGAGGTCGCCACGACGGGGGTCCCCAGTCCCGTCCTCCTCGACACTCCGTCCCGGAGACCTGCCCCGTGGACGCGACTGGACGGCCCCGGTGCACTCTCAGGGCCCGGCCGATGAGAGACTCTTCCTCTACCACCTCCTCCGGGCTCACACCCAGTCTCGGGGGGAACCCAGGTCGGCCGGTGCGGGCTCGGGGAGACGTCCGCCCGGGGGTCCGAGGTGAACCGGTCGGGGTGTGCGCCGACTCGAACGCAGTCCTCCCGGTCACCGGACTCTTCACGTCGAGGGGCCCGGGCGACGGGGGGTCGCCCCGGGTGGCAGGGGGTAGGCCCCCCCTACGAGTCACCCGGACGACGATCGGTGTGGCTGCCGGACCGAGTCCCGTGTGGACAGGAGGGCAGGAGAGGACGGAACGACTGCAGGTGTCGGCCGAGCGTAGTACCGTTCCCCGGGAACACTCCCCAGTCGCCAGGGGGCCTCCGACACGACTGCCTTCCAAAAGTCGGGGAGGTGGGTGAGCTTCGGGTAGGTCCTACGGGGGAGAGGGGCCCTCGGCAGAGAGAGACAGACAGACACAGAGACACATACACGTACCGAAGCCCCACCGAGTCTGCCATTTCTTAGGCGGGACGTTACGTCCTCTGGGCCCAACCTAAGGACCCAATCCTTCTAGGAGACTTCTTCCCTATTCGATGGGTGAGGTCACAAGAACCCGAAGGGGACACCGAGTCGACCACTTCTTAGGCGGTCGTTACACCCTCTGAACCCAAGTTAGGGACCCAGCCCTTCTAGGGAACCTCTTCCTTTCACTTCGAGTGAGGTCACAAGACCGGACCTCTTGGGGTAGACACAGAGAGAGAGGCAGGGGAGAAAGAGACAAAGAGAGGGAAGAGTCGGAGAAGGCAGAGAGAGACACAGAGAGAGAGGCAGGGGAGAAAGACACAAAGGAGTCGGAGAAAGGGACAGAGAGAGAGACAGAGAGAGGAGAGACACCGAAGAGCCCTCAGACTGCAGACAGAGGGAAAGAGAGACAAAGACGGAGGCGACAGGGACACCGAGACACGCAGAGACAGAGGGGCAGAGACATACATAGTCAGAGGGAGACACAGGGACGCAGACGGAGACAGACAGACAGAGAGACAGGAGACTAACAGGGAGGAGACAGAGAGGGACACTCACGGGGAGAGTGAGACACGTATAAATTCCGGGTACAGCAAGACCGCCGTATCGTGTGCGGCAGTCTTTCGGAAGGGTCCCCGTAGATAGAGCTGCTCGTCGGCGCGGCCGTTTCGACGTGGCTCACTTGCTTGGGCGCAGGTCCTGGGCTCGCGCCGGCCACGGGCCCAGACGCGCAGTCTCCGGCTCCGGCACCGGCGCACGAGGAATACTCCTCGCCAGACGAGAGGAGGGACCTGCACCCTCCTGACAGACACGCCCTCCTTCTCCGGACAGGCTCTCGGCCCGTCACGCGGAGCTCTACGTAGACAAAGGTAAGTACGACTCAGACAGGTCCACTTGACTTGATTTAGTATGTGACGCTTCGCTTTCGGCTGGAAGGGCACCGTGCGGGTGCACCTCGGGCGACTCGTCCCGCGGTGGCGCGGGGGCCGGGAGGGCTCGCGAGTCGGAAAGGCCTTCCGCCACCCAGGCACCGCACGTCTGGCAGTGTGTCACTGAGTGACCCGTCGACCGTGTCCCATGCCGGATAACACAGGGCCCCACGAAGGGACGTCCTACGCTCGCAGGACCCTCCATTTCGTCCCGATAATTATCGCTGAGCGAACGGCGCCTGACTCCTGGGTCCTAGCCCCGCAACTCCGCCCCCGCCCCACGCGGGGGGAGCGCCACCCCCGCCGTCTGCCCCAGGACTCGGACAGCACCTCCCTTTCGGGCCCGGGCCGCACCACGCCTCGAAGGTCTTCTCTACGGCACGACCAAAGAGTCGGTCAGGACTTTCGCCCACAGTCGCGTCCAGGCCGGCCTCCGACCGCCCGGCGCCTCCTTCCGCGGGGAAGGACGAGGCGGTGACCTGTGTGCGGGAGGTCCAGGCTCCAGCGAAAGTCGTTCCAGCAATCCTTACGCGAAGAGACGAGAGAGGGGTGTGGTGAGAGTCAGTTGTGGACGACTGAATTTGGTCGCCTCTCAGTCCGGACGCCGGGAGTTGAGTCCAGACCCTTTAGTCCCGGGACGCGTGGGGGCGGGGGCAGACCACAGGGCTACTGTCGTGAGTCCGGCGCGACGCCCCGAGCCGCTCGTAGGCGGGTCAAGGTAGAGATCGGATACTTAAGCGAGGCCCCGCCGTCCCTTCCGGGACCCAAGGAGCCGACCGTCCTGGGGCGCAAGTGCCCGGTGCACCGACCGCGTCGGGTCTCCCCCGAGAGGCCCCGCCCCCGCTCAGAGGGACGACGGCCGGCGTGTCTCACTTCCGGTGCGAGTGTAGGCCCGTCCAGACCTGGGACCGTTCCCCCGGTGGGCACTCGTTCCCAAGGTCTTATTCGTCGAGGAAGACAGGTCAACGCACGCCGTATTTTTATCAAATCACGGGAAGAAGTGCAGCACATTTTTTATGCTAAAATTTATTATTAACTGTTTGGAATTTTAAGTTAAGATTCACTAACTGAAAATTTTTTACAAATAAAGGCCGCCACGACCCAGAGCCGGTGACGGACGCCCGACGAGAGGTCGACGCCGCGGCCGGCGAGCGACGACGCCGAGGAGGACGTGTCGCGCGCGAGATCCGGCGGGCCGAGCCATAACTCTGCGCCGTCAACGCCACGTGCCCGAATCGACGGGTCACCGCACACCCTAGAGGGGGTTGGTCCCCAGTGTGGTTACAGGGGAGATAACGTTTCGTGACCTGGTCACCCTTCGGTGACCTGGTACTCCCTTCGCACTGACGAACCAAAATCATAAAGATTACAGCACTCTGGGTAGTGACAAGAGATTAAGATCTTGACAACTAGTGAGACCGTTTTTTTTTTTTTCCGGACACGGGCATTCGTCAGTGACAGGTGAGCAGAGAGGAGTCGGGGCTAGGTGAGGGCAGGGCAGCCTAAACAGATTAAACCTGTACGGTATCTTTACTTTCACTCCAGCGAGCCGGCAGAGGCTGAAACGTTGGTGTACCTGACACTGGGTGGTCCGAGGAGGCCGGTGCCCTAAAAGATCCGTCCTCAAGGCCCACCCAACGGTGAAGGAAGAGGTCCTCTAGAAGGGTTGGGTCCCTAGCTCGGGCCCAGAGGGGGTGGCGTCCGTCTGAAACGGTAGACTCGGTGGTCCCTTCGGGTACCGCCGTGCGCTACACACCGGAAGTACGGACCGCAGAAAGTAGGTCGTACGACAAAAGTTCCACGTAGGTGCAATGCCGAGCATAGTTACGAAGTAGGGAAAGACACCGCCGTATTATAAGGTACCACACCTACCATGGGACGACGACGACGATTCAGCGAAGTCAGCACAGGCTGAGACACGCTGGGAATCTGCCGTCGGGTGGTCCGAGAGGGCAGGGACCCTAAGAGGTCCGTTCTTGTGACCTCACCCAACGGTAAAGGAAGAGGCCTACCATGGGATGACGAATAGATAATCGACTATCTGTAAACCCAGTGAAGGTGAAACCCGATAATATTTAGTGTGACTACACTTATGCACACAAGTGCAAAGACACACTTGTATATAAAAGTTAATGGAACCCACACGTAGATCTTCGTCTTAACGGTCCAGCACCCCATTGGCGAGTGAAGACACTCGTTAGGGGTGAGAAAAGGTGTCTCCGACGCGAGAGAAGAAAAGGGTACTCACTACCCACGTCAGAGACGAAAGAGAGGAAGGAACAGCCGCGACCAATAACAGGCGAAAACTCCGCTTTCGGTACGACCAGCCCTACTTCACTATAGAATAACACCAAAGGTAAACGTAAAGGGATTTACTGCCTACATAAAGATCTGGTAAACCTCTAGAAGAAGACACTTTATAGATAAGTTTAGAGACGGGTAAGAAATTAACCCGATAGGCAGAAAAATAACAACTCAACATTATTAATGTGATAAAAAACGAACTACACGAAAGTAAGGTTGTTTTAAGGTAGTATTACCCTACAAAGGGGGATTGTCACTTTTATTGTATTCGGGTCTCGTTCTTTCCTGGTTCACGGTCTTTTACGTGCCGAGAGAGCGGTTTTCTTCCATCACCTTACTCCTTCCAGTCCTTCTTTTTACTTCAGTGAAACAAAATTTCGGTTTTGGGACGTTCCGTCAAAGGACGCCGGAGACCCGGATTTCCCAGGACCCCCTCGGTGGGAAACTTCCTCCTGTCGTCGGCACCAGAGGAAGGAGTTTGGGGTCTCGGGCTTCCCGTTTACGGAAACAACAAATGAGCGAGCCAACACAGGCTGAGACGTTGGGGTACCTGACGTCCGGCGGTTCGAGGAGACAGACACCCTAAAGGGTCCGTTCTTGTGACCCTACCCAACGGTAAAGGAAGAGGTCCCCTTGAAGGACTGGGTCCCTACCTTGGACGTAGAGGATGTAACCGTCTTCTAAGAAAAATTATAACTCCGTGGACCCTTCGGGGTTTTACGTAGGTGTGTGTGACGAAAAAACGTACGTATATATCTTGAGAGGACGAGCGGTTTCGACGACACTTGCGCACTCTTATAGTTCCTCGGTAAGAATATTACGTCCGGACACAGAACAAATTGAAATTCTGAGGAGTCGTGGAATATTTTTTACAGACCAAGGGTTTACTTAGTCGTTCAGTTTCTACTCTAAAGTCCCAGAAGATGTCTAT
This sequence comes from Capra ibex, assembly GCA_006410555.1. Taxonomy (NCBI): domain Eukaryota; kingdom Metazoa; phylum Chordata; class Mammalia; order Artiodactyla; family Bovidae; genus Capra; species Capra ibex. The sequence continues at coordinate 2,971,072 of SJYO01012962.1, read as the reverse complement.
GCCGAAATCGGAGTGCGACCAAATAGTAGACTTGGACTACTTGCTTTACCATGCTGATAAATTGTAAAAAAATTTCGTGTAAAACGATATCTACGTAACGAACCGGGTAAAGGTGTCTGTGGAAAGCTTAGAGACCTGACAAGAGTGAAGGATTCGGGTGTCCACCGGTCCAGGGGTGAGGACGTCACAAGTGTGTCGACCGCGTCGGACCTTAAGGAGTGACGTGAAGAGAGGTCTGACGTCGCTGACGGGTCGGGGTCTCGTCTCTCTGATCGTCTTGGAGACTCCAGGGTGGCCCGGCCGTCGGAGACCAAGGCCGGAGGTCGTGCACCTGTCCCGGGCGACGGAAACTCGACCGGGGCGCCGACTCCCCAGGGGTCTCGTTATCTGCGGAAACGTTTACTCCAAGTTTGAGACGGGACGAGATCTTCCCTTCCTCGGGAACCCCGAGAGTAAAAGGACGGGAGGGAGGCCGAGGAGGCCCGGGGACGGACTAAACGTAAGAGTCGAGTCAAGCGTAGCGTTTTATGTGGGTTAGAAGGGACCTGGGCTCCGCCCGCCCGGTCAGGACACACCCGAAGAGTAGAGGACGGTAGCAAGACCAAAGACCAATGTGGGCCTACTGTGAGCCTAGTCCAAAGTAAAAATACAGGAGCCGGACACTGCGTTGCTCGGGGAGGGGGACCCGGGTCTCACGGAGGTTCCACCTCGGGGGAAATGACGGCCCGACCCCCGGTGGCTCCTGGAGTCACTTCCCAGGGCTCCGGAGACTGCGAGTGCCCGGGGGTAGACGTCCGGTCCGTCGACACACAGGAAGCCAATATACGAGGTCAGCAGTTCCAAAAAAGACAAAGGAAAAGGGGGTTCGGGCCTTAGTTATGAAGTCCTCATTTTCCCGCCCCCCACCCCTCCCCCACCCCCCCACCTCCTTCGCGGGTCCCCTGACCTGAATCGGTGGCGGGTGGTGCCGAGAGACGAGGTCTGCCTTGGAAGGTCTGAGTAAGTCATGTTTCACCGACGTCTCCTTTAGGACGGTCAGGTTACTATTCCGCCCTTCATCTCAGTGAAGGAGTGGTCGACGACGCGAGTCCATCTGTGTCGGGACCGAGGGAGCGCACACGACGCGTCCGGCGGAGCGGGTCGGCGGACCGACGACGAGAGGGAAACTAGAGTCGGGATCACCCGCAGGCCTGTAGTGACGGAGGGCCGAAGTCCGTCTCGGGAGGAGAGACGACACGTCCACAGAGGGAGGGACGGACCGAGGGAGGAAAAAGGTTCGTAAGGACGAGCGGACCCCGGACCTGCAGTCGACGGAGACCCATGACCCCTTTGGCGCCCAGGACAAATAACCCTTGTTCCGAGCAGGGGGAACGAAGACGTCACCACGATCACCACTTCGTGGGTGGACGGTCTCGTCCTCTGCACCCAGGCTAGGAGGCAGTCCTTCTAGGGGACCTCCTCTATTACCGTTGGGTGAGGCCCTAGGAACGGACCTCTTTTGGGGTACCTGTCTCCTCGGACGACAGGTACCCTAGCTTTTTCTCAGTCTGCGCTGACTCGTTCACTCACACGCGTGTGTGTGAGTATGGAGAATCATCTAAGGTTCTGTTCCCCGGTGGTCGTCAGAACGACAAGGGTACTTCCAGATCCCACCGAAACCGCGGAGACTAGTGGACGGGGCAGGACATGTCCCCCGTGGTCGCGACAGAGATAGCGACACGCATCTGGTGACGAAACAATGGAGGCGGAGAGCCGTAAGAGTCAGAAGTGTTCTGCCCCTAGAGGGACTGTCTCCCTGTCTACCAAGTCGCCCGAACCTTTTACGGGGTGTCGAACATGGAGGGAACCTCTGAGGTCCCACAAGTCCACCCTACGATAAGTTTTGACGACTTACCGTGGCACGGTGGTGGTTACACCGTGCTTGTGGCTGGTCAGTCTAGGTCGCGACTGGTAAGACTTACGGGACTTGAACTCAAGAAGTGACCTCTGTGATCTTCGACGACGTCGTTTATTTTTTTCCGCAGGCTAAAACAAGGTCACGTCTTAAATAAACAGGAGACATATACGAGGAAAACTTTTTGTAGTGGATAATTTTACACAAACCTTTCGGACCAGATGCCATTCCACATGAAGTCAAGGTGTTCGTATACGACTCACGGACTGTACACCGTCTTTGTACGAGGTCCCTAGGTTCCTATTTATTTCGTACCAGGGACGTGGAGGTCCACGATTATCGACTTACTCCCCCTCTGTCTGTCCATTTGTCTACTGGAAGTCTCTTATGTCACTCGTCCCTGACCGACTCCTAATAAATCGAGTCGGATCCCTGAACCTCTTTCAACGGACGTCTTGTACTAACGTGGCTTATGGACACCCTTGACCTACTTGAATAGCTTACTGCTCTCGACTCGTCCTTCGACCCACCCCTCTCGTGCTCCTCGGACGCACAATTGCCAGACCTAGCTTCGTGCCCTCACTGTCTGCCCTAAGACTTGTCTGGGGACACCGACGTCGCCCGTCTCTTCTTCTAACTTCCCATCCCGTGATCCGATTGCCGTCTCTTCAATCCACCCTTTAGGATCGTGACCAGGACCCCTCTCTTCCATTGCTCCGATCTCTTTGTCGCTCCCCCAGTCTAGTCGCCGAGTATAGGACGGGACACCTTAAGCAGAACGGGAATGGTGGAGTCTCGAGCGTTCGATGTCCGCTACATCGTGGACCTAGAGAAAGGGGTCACCGAAAGAGACTGGGGAAACGGCCACGTGTACTGGTCGGTCTTCACGACCTGATACCTGCGGAGGTATCCTCGTTGGGAGTGGGTCGTTCACCCTCCTCAGCCACGTAGTTGTGGGGTCGAGGGGTCGGTGTCCCGCCTTTCTGCCTTCCACGCACGAGACGTGACCGGGAGTCCACCAGTGCACCCTCCGCTAGGGGCACCTCTATGTCGCTATTTCGGAGCCCACTGTCTTTTATGGCCTCCGTAGACTACCGTCGCAAACCGAAGGAGAATCGCGGTAGACTAAAAGAGGAACGAAGACGAGCCACGTCTCGTCTTTGCCGCCGTCCGGAGGTAGATCGACTCAAAGTGTGCGTGCACCTTCGTGTGCTCAGGTAAGGGATCCGGTCCTAGATGAGTTCCCGTCCTGCCGAAGGGGTGACTCCGAGACGGTACTAGTGTATTCCGTAGGTGTCAGTCGAGTTTCTGACCTTGCACGGACTCAAAGGGTAGACAAATATCGGCTGGTTCCAGTGACAAGGTAAAGGGACACTCACGATTCTCGGTCACCCTCGGACCTGACCGTCTCCGACGACGCGACAAAGTGAGTCACAATACGACCCCTGTAGAAGGGAACGGTTATTTATGTCCCGTGTTCAAAATCACTGACTAGGTATAAGGTCACCCGAAGGGACCGCCCAGTCACCATCTCTTGGGTGGACGGTTGTGTCCTCCACGCCCAAGCTAGGGACCTAGTCCTCCTAGGGGACCTCTTCCCTTACCGTCGGGTGAGGTCACGAGAACGGACCCGTTAGGGTACCTGCCCCCTTGGGCCGCCCGATGTCAGGTGCCCCAGTGTTTCTCAGTCTGTGCTGACTCGCTGATTTGCTATTGTATGAGTGATAGTATAAAAGTCTATAAAAACAAAATTTCAAAATAATTAACAAAAGTTCTATTAATCTTCATCTTAGCGATTGTGTACTTGTCATAAAAATTTCGAAGACAACGCGTAAAGGTTTGTACTTGCCGGAGAGGCGAATGGACGAGGACTCTCGGGGACTCGACACACTCCCATAGACCCGAGGGCGGGGGTGGGGGTGTGGTAGGAAAAGTCACCTTGAGTCACCAGAAGAAGTCAAGAACGGTAAGACTAAGTAACCAAAAATTTAGAGTAAAATAAGCCTTGGTCCAAATTTATTTTGAAAAACTTCCTGGACTTCCCCTTTCCTTTTAGAACCTCTCACCCGACGGATCTCCCTCCACACCACCCCTGCCCCCGCCCTCCCTACCCCGACTCACCAGGGTCCCGTCCCTGTCCTGTGAGACTGGGGGAGAGGGGTGGAAGCGACTGAACTCGACACACAAGGATGGGACAGGCAGGTGTGGAGGGACCGGCTGAGGGTCGGGACGTCGGTCCCGGACCCGAACCCCGTAATCGACGGGACGAGGAGACTCCAGCCGCGACGACCTTGAGTCTGAGGTCGGTAGACACCGGAGACTTACACTTCAGACACCCCTTCGACAGACGTTTTCCCGGAGGTCTCGACCCCGCGACGGACGGAGGGGAGACTTCGACCCCCGATTGTCTTCCTCTTCCCCGGGAGGGGACCTCTGGACGGTACGGGTAGGGACTCCAGCCCGTCTCGGGACCGGTCAGGGTTGTGTTGGTCCACGACACACGTGGGACTTGTATATCCGCCCCCGAAACAGGTTTAGTACACTGCTGCCGGGTCCGAAAGAAGAAGGGAGAGACAACGAAGATTATGTATCTTACTCGTACACAAATAAATTTTGTCGAAAGTCTGAATTTGTTTATTACTGTCTGACAAGTTTGTCTGAAGCCTTTAGTGGGACTAGTCCTACAAACTTTTTCGTTCTTCTGAGGGGGCACTTTTATCGAAAACCTCGAAGTGGGGACTTTGGTGTCCGAGACGAGACGTGAAATCTTAGTATCTGCCCGTCTAATACCCCATCTAAGGTAGAGTCCCCGCCCCCCCCCCCCGCCCGTAATTTACTACGNCCCCCAGCGCGTAATTTACTACGGAGAGCCGGGATGTCGGACTGAATTATTAGAGACTCCTTCATCTCGACCCGCACACAATAGCGAAGGTTAAAAGGTGGTCTTGTGTAGTACACACATGCAAACTTAAGTGCTAAAGAAATCTTTAGTAGTTGATAGAACTCTTGGTTCTCGACTGTGGAATCTCCCTCGACCAGCGAACAAAGACCTTTAATCGTCCGAGTCGTCTGGCGGACCTCCGGTCCCGTCAAACTCCTCCTAGTGTCGTCCAATCGTTCTCCTGTCTGGTCTCTCGGCCCACTACAAAGGAGATCAAGTGCGAGCCCCGGTGCAAATGTTTACCGGGCTCAGTGGATGCAAATAGAAGTGTTGTTGGTCAAAATACCCACTCTATTTGCTTCGAGTCGGAGCCCATTAAACAAGTTCCAGTGTCCGTTATTTTACAGTTTCGATCCTAAGGTGTGTCTGGAGGAGGGAACTCGAGTCCCGAGCAAGGGTCTAGGGAGGCACGGGCACGAAACCCAATTCTCTACGATACAATCGAGTGGGGTGAAGTCTTTACTAAAGAAAGAAACATTACGTGTAGTCTTTACCCGGCACTTCGTGTCAATAAATGTGTTCGCCGACTCCGACCCGTCCCTCCAGAAGGCCGGGGTCCCCACCCCATGACCCTCTCCGCGGAGCAGACGGGCGCCCCAGCTCGTGGTCCGTCTCGCCGGGCTCAGAGGGACGAAGCGGACAGAGGGCTCCCCCCGTGGACCAGACCTTCCCAGTCCACCGACTCCGGAATCAGAGAGGGTATAGGGCGGTGTCTGTTGAGGTAACTATTGATTTCCCTGAGTCCCGGGTCGGCGGCTGGGAGTGCTGTACCTCGACTTCACGGATGGCGGGTCACACGGGAAGGCTCCCCAGACCCACGGAAACCGACCACATACCCCCAAGGGCGGAAGGGCAGCAATCTCTTTTGTCGTGCCGCCCCTCCCGACAATCTGCAGACGACGACACAGACACCCCAGGCCCCCACGTGAGACATTCTCCGTGCAAAGAGATATAACCAGGACTGAGGAAGGACGGGGCAAATGGGGGGCTGTACATAGCTTCCAGCCACAGGACTGCTTGTCGGCACTAACAGTCGAGTCGAGACCCGGTTCCCGCGATTCGTGTACACGGTAAATACAGATAACGGAACGAAACGATTCTGAGTTTGAGTCTTTTGACAAATTGTTATCTAATTCCTTCTTCTTTTGGGAACGCGGGAGAGGACCATCTTCAATTAGGTCACGGAGACTTCCATCTCAGTGGGTGCGCATCCCCTCGTCAAGGAACAGGGCGATCGATTGAGTAGACCGCGAGTAAACTGGTTTCGATACCTGTGTGATCTAGCTGGTAGACCCAGAAGACTCCCGACACTAACACCTCAAAGAAGACCTGGAAAGAAGTGTTCCGAAGAGTCAGAGTCGTGGTGACCGTGAACCCCCCCTACTAAGAGCACGACCCCGGCAGGACAGGGCGCGCCCCGTCACCTCTCGTGGAGACCAGAGACGGTAGCCTACGGTCGTCGTGGGGGAGGGGGTCTGGTGCTGGTGGTTTCTGCACAGTACCCCCCCCCGTCCTGGTGGGGGTCACTCTACGTGGCGGGATTTGGGAACAGACGGAAACACCCCAAGACAGACAAATCAAGAACAAAAGTACAAAAAGACCGACGTGTCGGACACCATAGAATTCAAGGTGTTGGTCCCTGACTTGGGTATGAGAGCCGTCAGTTTCACGTCTCAGAATTGGTGACCTGACGGTCCCTTAAGGGAGCAGACGAAAAACATTTTCCACGGTTCCAGTGACCCCGTCACTCTCTCACTCCTATCGAGTCGTGTTTGGGAAGTCCTGACACCCTTCGTTAAAACTAGTTGAGACCCTTAAACAGAGTTTTGTTTTTTGTTTTTGTTTTGGATTTAGGTTTACGTGTCTATTCTTAAATGTTTAGCGACCGGATACTGCGTCCCTCGGGTCGGACCATGAGAAACTACTGGATCTCCCCGCCCTACCCCCTCCTCTCTCCCCGAGGTCTCGCTCCCTCATAGACTCGTCAACATACAACAAATCGTCTTTAGTCATGATGCAACATTTCGTTAATAGGAGGTTAATTTTTATGAAATTTTTCATTTTTCTTAACCAATTTATTTCATGTCGTGTCTATGTCTATATATTTATATGCACCACCTTTTAATACGTCAGTACTTTTTATTAACACGTGTAAATATGAATTATTGTGTCCTTCAAGGGGAATTACTACGGAATTTACAAGTGGAAGCTCTAATGACGGTTCTAAAGGTCTCCACCAACATACATTTTCCTTATTAAAGTTTGTCCGTCTCATAGACCCATTACATAATCCGGTTTATGTCTTAAGTTTGGTTACAAACTACAATCTTTTGGAATTAGTAATTGACTTGTTTGTCAAGAGTTTGTGGATGTACATGATTCTGGTGCGTGTCGTGACCCCTCTGTTTTTATTGTGGACTAGGGAGATGACTTATGAGCGGGGTCTGTCTGTTTTCGTACCGGTCGTAGCAGTCGGCGAGGAGTGTGTCACTGCGACCTGGAGACATACGCGGCAGAGGGAATCACTTTGACACACGATTAAGGTCCAAACCCCCCGATTGACCTTGATACAGAACAAAAGGGGAAGTATGGACTAATTAGGTGGTTCCCTTTTTGTGAGGTGAGTGACGAAATGTATAAGTCTGCCCGTACGTAGGTGCGAGTCGACGAAGTCCGGTCGGGCTGAGAGACACTGGGTTTGCTGACGTCGGGCGGTCCGAGGAGACAGGTACCCTAAAAGGTCCGTTCTTACGACCTCACCCAACGGTACGGGAGGGGGTCCCCTAGAAGGACTGGACTCCTGACTGGACGCAGAGGTCGTGACGTCTGTATAGGAGATGGTGGACCCAGTCGGCCCTTCGGGTATATAAGTCTGTCTCAACAGGTTTACGAGTGACCCAGGTTTGTGTCTCAGACTAGCAGGGGTCGTTTAGACTCTTTACTCGTAAGTTACCAGAGCCGAGAAAAGAATGTCGTGTTCTTGTTTCATTTCCCGGGAAATTCTACCCACACTTCTTATTTCTTCTATTACGTACAGTCCCTAAGCGATGTTCACGGACCGGACATCGTTCGTAAGTCCTTTCCTCATCAACCCCAAAGAAAAATTTAGTAAAAATGCTTGCAGGTACGAGTGAGTCTGACGTTTCGGAGGTCGTACGGGTGACGAAGACGGGAGAGTAGAGAGGGCAATCGTGAAGGCCGAGGGATTGTGTGAGACGCTACGTGGATTCAAGACAAGTGACAGACGGGGTAAAGTGACCTAGTCTCTGCAAACTCGAAAACCAGACGAAGTGAGTACCGACTCAGAGACGACACGGACCACACACACATTCCAGAGTTATTCATATAGGACTTACTTTCACTTTTCTCACCCAGACTTTAGTAATAGGGGTTTCGTGTAAACTGGAAACGGGAGTGGGAAGACTTCCACGTTCCGTGAAGTCTACGGAGAGGGGGCCAGCCGACCGTGACGCGACCGTGAAAAAAACAATATCATTGTCCTTTGTAAATTACGAGATTGTGAGAAAAAGAGGGCGGGAGAGGGGGAGACGTCCTGCGGAAACACCTCGACATGCCGGGATCGTACGCCGGGGACAAACTAAAGAGGACCGACAGAGACTTCCGTGACGAGTCAGACCGGGACCACCCGCGAACGTAGTGGGACCCACGGATAGACCCGGTATTCACTTCAGGTGTCCGGACGGTGGTTGTTTATACGTTTTCCAAGCACTTTCGTCATCTTTATTAGGCGTAACAGTGGCGGCGTGGCGACTTCGTTTCGACATCTGAGAATTTTTTTTGGTTGGTTGGTTGGTGGTGGTGGTGGTTGTGTTTGTCGAAAGTCCGAGTTGCAACTTAGTCGATGAATGACGGTTTCCTTTTACGTTAAATAAAAAATGTAATAACTCTTTTTATTCTAAATAAATAAATTGTGTCAGGACAACTTAGAGGACAGAAACCTTTGGGGCGGTGCTTAATGATTCGGGGTGGACCTACCGAGATGGACCGAGAGAACACGGACATTTGTGTCTAAAAACAAGGTATGACAACCGACCTCACTGAGTTGGTCGACTTTTCGTTTGTTTCACTGTTTCCCAGACTGACAAGGTCTTCGGCCCAAAGACCGACAACCTCCAATCCGTCTTCCACAAGTAAACGAAACACACACACATACCCCCCTCCACCACCACGGACCTCCAACACAAGAGTCTCCCTTCCACGAGCCTCCCCTCCGGACGGAAGGACCGGACTTCTTCCCGTGGCGCGTATACCAGGTGTGGTCCGACCTTCTTCTTTGTTAGCGTTGAGTGTGATCGTGCTTGCAGGTACGAGCGAGTCTGACGTGCGGAGGTCGTACAGGTGACGAAGACGGGAGAGCAGCGAGGGCAATCGTGAAGGCCGAGGGATTGTGTGAGACGCATGTACACTCAAGACAAGTGAGACAGGGTGACTGACCTGGTTTTTGCAAACTCGAAAACCAGATAAACCTGAAGCATAAACGGTTCTGGAGGTGGGGTTTCCTGGCACTGCCCCTTTTACGGGAATTTGGTATCCTTTCATAAAAAAATTCGATGGCTAACACGGCTCTTCGTAAAATCGTTAAGTGTGTTATAGTAGGTCATGGAATTCGGGAGTACACGAAGAAGTGTACAAAACCTAAGCGAGGGGGAGGTTTGGGACCGGGCCGAGACAGACGCACCCTACGCCTTAGGAGCCCTGGCGCTCCTGCGCCCGGACAAGCCACTGCAGAGGCCGTGGTCCGCGGGGCTCGCGGCTCGCGGCCGAAGAGGCGGCGCCGACCGGACTCCGGAGCAGGACCGCGGGTCGGAACTCTGCCCGGGACACAGGCGCCCGCCGGCCCTCTCTTCCGTCCTCCGGACCCGGGGGTTCGTCCGGGGCGCGGCGGACCTCGCGTCTCGCCCCGACTCCGAGACTCCCGCGCGCGGACCTCCTTTGTCCGCCCCCGCTCCCGGCGCCCGGCGGGGCCTCTGGGCGCGCCGGCACGCGCGACGCGGCGGGGCCTCTGGGCGCGCCGGCACGCGCGACGCGGCGGGGCCTCTGGGCGCGCCGGCACGCGCGACGCGGCGGGGCCTCTGGGCGCGCCGGCACGCGCGACGCGGCGGGGCCTCTGGGCGCGCCGGCACGCGCGACGCGGCGGGGCCTCTGTGCGCGCCGGCACGCGCGACGCGGCGCGGCAGCGACGTCCTCTGCCTCGCCCGCCATCCGTCGCAGCGCCCGCCTCCTTTGGCTCCGCCACCCCTCCGAACCCGCGGCACGGTCTCTGTGCGCCGGGAGCACGCGACGCGGCGCAGCCCGGCGGTCGGACACACGCGGCGAATTTCACTCTAAAACTTTCTGAAACCCCTCTCAGCATTTAGGATTTCCTTCGCATTCTACCTAATTGACTGGATACAGACACCTTAATCCTACATTTCGTAATAGAACAGTGACATCAAACCAAAATATACTTTTTGGACTGTCTCTCCCTACCCCCCGCCCCGCCCGTCCCTTCGAGCTCCACACCTGACCCCCCCAATAGGTATATAGGACCCCGCAATCTTTTCCTTTTCTCTTTCAGTCAGGACCCTTTGCGATCACTTCACTTCACTTCAGCGAGTCAGCACAGGCTGAGAAGCGCTGGGGACCTGACATCGGGTGGTTCGAGGAGGCAGGTACCCTAAGAGGTCCGTTCTCATGACCTCACCCCACGGTAACGGAAGAGGTCCCCTTGCGATCTCCTCATCGTTTTCTTCTTTTTAGAGGTCGAGTATTTGATGTTTCATAAAAAAAAGTTCGAATCTGAGTCGGAACTCTGTATACACCTTATTGACACCGTAATATGGTAATATCGTAAATGGACATATGGTAAATGGACATAATCGAAACCTTACGTGAACACAAGTTACAAATTACGACACCAATTATAAAGCTTTCGACGAAATTTTTTTTTTTCTATGTACGTAGAGTCGTAGAAAAAATTTTTTCACATAAATCAATACGGGAGATGTGATTGACAATCGTTTTACTAGTAAAAAGGGAAATCTGTAAAAACCGAGAATTAAGAAATTTTCGTAAAGACTCCTCCACTCTGTTCGGGACCAAGAGTCGAGGGACTCTTTAGGACCTCGAACGGCCGGTGAGTTGGTGAAACACAGTTGGTTAGATGTAGGTGAAGGTACAGTCGTCTTACAACTAGTACTCCCTGTCATAGACAACAGGGAAGTTGGGAAAAGGAAATCCGAGTGGACAGCACCGGTTTAGTCTTAAATTGAGTGTAGTAAATTCTCACGTATGTACAAACTAATTTGGGTACTCCAAGTAAGTGAACCTTTAGGTCTACCTTTTACTGGTCCCCTAATTTAAGACCGAGACTACCAAACTGGGAATTTCTACCAAAGACCCCCGCCAAAGGTACCTTTGGATAAATCTCGGGAGGTCGAGGGGAAGGTCCCAGGAAGAGGTCCGGTAGGAGTTCGAGAGGACTTTACGCCACCGTCAATCCGGGGTGTGCCTTTTTCGTCCTTTGGGTACCACACTTCGGTCTGGAGGGACCGCCCGGAGTCCCTTGTTCTGCTAGTCTGGAAACTTACTAAGATTAGAAATTCGTTTTACAATAGAATACTTTCCAAATGTGACAGTTTTCACTACTTATACCTTATAGTTTAAGACACGACGATAGGACGGTTCTAGCAACACTACCTCAGCCAAACGTCACGTGAGGTTCACCGCTCGAGGAGGTTCGACGAAATCTTCACTGGTACTTCTCGTGCCTGCAAAAATTATATTTTGAACAAACAGAAACCAATAACAACAACAACAATAACAAGTTTAACTCTAAACGTCTCATAAAAATTTTACATATATATTTTTTCCAGTATCTCCGATTAAAGTCCGACCAAAGGAAAACGACACCCTAAGGTAATAGACCAAAAGTACTATTCACAAGGACCGATGGACTGGGGTCTTGACATGTCATAATACCGACGTGAGAGAGCTTCTCTAGTCTGGAAACTTACTAAGATTAAAAATTCGTTTTATAATAACGATTCTCATCAACTTTAACGTAAAAAGAACAACAATTTTCACAATCCTCGTTACTTACATATATCTTCGGACCCGACCAGTGACAAAAGGGAGGAGGGAAAAATGCAAAAGAGTCAATAGAACTCAACCTGTCGTCTCTGACTTAAGGATGGATAAACTACACCTCCTCCCTAAGTGTGGTCTTGACGGGAGTCGCACCATGTGTCCGGTGGGTCCAGTCCCAAGTTGTCTTGTGCATGTGAGGGGCTTACCTCAAGTTCCCGAGATTTTTTGGGGTGTCCTCACTTCGTGGGTTCTTGAAGGACCCAGGAGGGTTCGGGAGCGACGCGTCTCTCGGGCTTTCTCCCTAGTTCTACTGTTCAGCGTAGAAGACGTCGTTTGTCGAGTAGAGTCTAACATGTCACCGACTTTTCAGAATGCCCGAACTCTAAACCTAATTTCAGTGTAAGACTTTCTTCCTTCGTGAAACGATACCAAGTTCGGTTTTGGGTTGTAGGAGACGGGTCGGGTGAATAGAGACGGATGAGTCTATACTGGAAGGTAAATCTACACTGAAGACAAAGTGACCATGTGCAAATACGAATAGTAAATTTCTGGATCAGGACCGGGCTACACTCTTTAATCCTTCACTGACATTCAGTTCTCTTCAAGATTATTCGTCCCAGTTTGAATTCATACATCCCGTCCGGGCTACGTACAGACCGAAAAAGAGTAGTTCCTAGATACCCTACTTAACGTTTAACATAACCTTAATTTGAATACGATTTCGCTGTTTAAATATGTACACTTGAATTTAAGATTAAAGTTAATATGAAATTTCCATCGCCGACAAAAGTATGAAGGAATAGTGAATATCAATCATTACATGTGGAGAAGATAGTCTCTTTTTGTCCTTCCCGAACTTTATATTCGGTCAGATTCCTTTAGTCCCTCAGTCAACTTTAAGATAAGACTAGAATAAGCCACCACAGAAAACGTCGGGTCTGTTGACACCGATGTGTGCAGAAGTCTTTATGTTAACATGGAACAGTCCGAATGCTTGTAAGGTCAGTCTAGAAATAACAATGAGTTAAACTTAGAAGGGTCCCTAAAAAATTTAATAATAATAATACTCTGTTTCCTGTAAACAACGTCCCCACCCTCCTTCTTAAAAGTTTACTCGTTTTGTAAGAGCTCTAACCTAGTCCCACACCTCAGAAAGTCTTATCGGTCCTGACATCCCATACTTTATCTCGGTCCACTCTTGAAGTGTTCCTAGTCACACTAGGGAGGCCCTTTCTGAAGTGCGTCGTTTGTTCTTTGTGAAAATTCCAGACGCCATATAAATCGAAGATGTCAGTTGTCTTGTCGGGTCTCAGGTCGAGACATACTGTTACGTCTACTCGGTTCTAAGATCTGTAGACGGCAGTTACCCTACTTAAAGTTCGGACGTATACAGATTACCGATAAATTTGTTATTTAGACGTTAAAAATTGGTTACCCTACCAATTACTTTTGGAAGACCAACCATCCCTGTGGATAAAGATTTACGAAATAACACGTGTTATGTCCCCCATCCGTACCCTTTCACTCTGACTTGACCCATTCATTCTTATCATAGGAATGGGTCTCTCGGTAAGGCGAGGTACAGACGCGAGCATTCTGATCGTAATCTGTCGGTACCTTATGCGTAGAGGGCCCCGTCTTTCCTTCGGGTACCTCATACTTACCATAACGGGGTCAAGTAGTATTGGTGGGGCCCTTTTAGTGACTTTCGGTTATGTATAGGATAACTACTGTTCCAACAAAACCCAGGGTTCCATTCGAGTCGTCTGTCTTTGTGAACACCTTCTACCTTTCCGAATTAGTTTTCTAGGTCCGGACAATTGATTTATACTGATATCACATAATCATTGACACATAAGGATTTGGAAAATCCCCTAGACGTCACCCGGAAGGTCGGTCGAGTGAAGTAACAAAAACGGAGAGCCCATCTCAAACTTCCACACTATCGACTAGTGGAAAGAGACCTCCTTCTGACAAAAATAATATGATAGAAGAATTCAAAAACTGGTTCAAAACGAAAACAAAACTTAATGACTCTAATAAAAGTAAAGTTATTTTTTTTTCACACTTTTCACCAAAACATAACCTTCGAAAACAAGAGTTCTACAAGTGTGAAGAGGGAAGGTACCCGACAAACATTCTACCTATAAAGAATCCCCACCGACTGTAAGACGTTGTGACATATGTGTGGACGATTCCCTCGAAATCTATCACTTCTATTTCATTCAGAGATCGACCGGTCACAACTTAGAGTAGTCCAGAAGAAGCACAACAGCCCCTCTCGGTGCGACGGTGAGTTGAGAGGAACAGACAGGTCGATTATAACACTTCTTTTTATTTCACGGTACATTCCGTAACACGGGACCTTCACAGACATCGCATCGTTACACCAAAGCGACGTAGAAAGTTTCTTGACGAACTGTTCGGTCGTCTCGGTGACCCTCGGATTTCGGGACCCCCGAGTCAGATACGTAGACAGGAAGACCTCTTCGGCGGAATCTTCCTCCGAAATAAAGAACCAATGAGTGGGAGGACCACACCGGGTTCCACCTGGCCGGGACTCAAGATGAAGACCTCCTTGGGTAACACGGATGACCGACACAAGGAAGTGCGGTTCACTTCTAGGGTCGGAGACACAACGCATTCTAACATACCTTCCCCCTCTTTCTTAGATTTTCAATGCCAAACTTCACTCACAAAATTCTATTGGCTTCGTCAGTGAACGAAACCTTGTATTTTTGGAATTTATCGACCCGCGGACGACAGCAAGTCAGCGATCTCACGTCGTGCGGTCCGAAGGGACAGGAGGTGATAGAGGGACTGAAACGAGTCTGAGTGCAGGTAACTCGGTCACTCCGGTAGGTGGGTAGAGTAGGAGACAGCAGGGGAAGAGGACGAGAGTTAGAAAGGTTCGTAGTCCCAGAAAAGGTCACTCAGTCGAGAAACCTAGTCCACCGGTTTCATAACCGCGAAGTCGAAGTCGTAGTCAGGTCACTCATAAGTCCTAACCAAAAGAAATCCTACCTGACCAACCTAGAGCATCTGGTTCCCTGAGAACTCAGAAGAGGTCGAGGTGGCAAACCTTATTGATTAAGAAGCCACGAGTCAGAATAAATACCAGGTTCAGTGTAGTCCCGCGGACACAAAGGGACACCATGACGATGGGATCTGTCCGGAGTCAGGAGGTTCCGAGAAGGGAGGTTGAGTCGACCCGCCCGGGACCACCGTCGTAGGTCGACAGCTCGGAGACGACCGACGGGCGGGTCCAAGAGTCCTGGAACCTTCCACCCACAACCGAAGATAAAATATCCGTTTTTGACTCTGAGGATCTGTTATATGGGTTCAGGAGTTTGGAGCACTTGTCGTCTCCGTCCCAAACTCGGCGTCGGACCGGGGAGGACCCGGAACGAAGGGGTAGTCACAGGAAGTTAGCCGGCGTGTGCCCTCGGAGCCCCGTGTCGGAGACGCTCCCCATCCGGCCGAACCCCACTACCCTCTTTAGGTGCAAGAACCCGCAGGACCCCACAAGAGACAGGATCTGTCGGGACTCCAGTCCGGTCGAGAGGAGAGGGCGGGAGGGAAGTACTAGTGGACGTCGTCGAGTATTTTGTCCGCGTGTGTCGGCAGGGAAGACCTCAGACCGACACTCCGAAACGCGGGACACGGCCGCCGGAACGGTACTGGCACCCCTCGTACCAGAGAAGGGTTGAGGCACAGCCACTTCAGTTCGACCATCGAACTTTAACCGGGGCCACCTTCCCAAATGTGGTATCTTTACTCGTGTTCAATGTTTCGTCTCGAAAGACAGGGCGAACGAACGAACGAAGAAGGATAAAAGGGGTTTCTCGGTCAAATGGACGTGTGGGGATCCGTAACAGGACCCTATAGTTTCGGTGACCCAATGGTTTTCTATGCTATCCTTTAAGAACCCGGCATAATCTGTGATTACGGACCCCTCGATTAGGAAAACGTTTAGCGAAAAGGTTAGGCAACGAAAGTTGTATCCACTTTCTTGCGGATCACCTCTGTCTACCGTCCACATCAATCCAAACACATCAAAAAATTTACACTAAAGTCTTATATTGAGTCTTTAGGCCTCGACTCATTGTAAGGACATTGTTTTGAAGGAGACGGAGTAAGAGTCATAAGCTTGCCGTAAGGAGCTTCGAATGTGGGTATTTTTGTTTCTTACCCGAACTTTTTGCTTCTCCAAATGGTCGAGAAAGATAATTATCCATCAAAGATAAGTGTCTATGTACAGGAAGAACCACCCCTTCCCCTCCTACTATTTGGTCGGGGTAAGTAAGGTGATAGGAATCTCAGTCCCTGGAGGGGTCACCCGGTCACCGATTCTGAGGCTCGAGGGTTACGACCCCCGGACTCAAGTTAGAGATCGGTCCCTTGATCTAAGGTGAACGGTGCTGATTCTCTAAGATGTAAGACGTCGATTTCCAGACTAGCTTCCCGGACTCACGGTGTCGATTCTGGGCGGTGTCGGTTCAATCACTTATAGTGGGGTTTTGAGGTTTCGGGTGAACATAAGCCATAAAGGTTGTTTTCATTCTTAGATATAAATTACTACCAAATGGTTTTACATATTACATAAACATATTAAAAGAGCCAACCCATCATTATAGCATACCCGAAGGAAGTATTGAGTCAACCATCTCTTGGGCGGACGTTACGTCCTCCGGAGCCAGGTCAAGGACCCAACCCTTCTAGGTGACTTCCTCCCTATCCTACGCGTGAGACCTTCAGAGGTTGGACCCTTGTTTTTGTGTTTCGGAGTTCCCGAAGGGACCACCGGGTCTACCGTTTCTTACACGGGAGTCATATACCCAAACTAGGGACCCAGTCCTTCTATGAGACCTCTTCCCTTGTCGTTGGGGGAGGTCATAAGAACGGACCTCTTAGGGCACCTGTCTCCTCGGACCGCCTGATGTCTGGTACCCCAGCATTTCTCGACCTGTGTTGACTCGTCGATTGTGCACCAGTGTTTTTGAGTATCTGAATACAACAACTTTCAATACTCTCCAATTGGTCGAAATTTGAAAGGCAACATTCTTTATGGTATAATCCCATTTTACCTCCTAATCTCTCTACTTAAACTTTCTTCTTTTCCCTGTTACATTCTGAAGGACCACAGTTTTTTACTGCACAAGGACAAAAAGAGTACATCAACTGCGACTCAAAGTCTAATAATAGCATACATCTAGGGTGACAGACACTAATTTTTAGCTCCGTTGTTTCCATAACATGTCACAGTAAACGATTTTATTGAAGAGTCTATTTGTGCAATAGTCACACACAGTTGTAAGATAAAGTTTGACCGGAGCTAAGTCCCTAAGAAAGACCCTTCTCTGTAAGCCTCTGCTTCCCTACCACGGTGTCGGTTTCCGGCCGGACCCAGACTACCCACACAAAATTCTCTCGACTCGTCCCTGGGACTGGCGAGTCCAAAGGAATTAGGGTAAGTTCAGGTAGGCCTTTAATGAGCTCGTAAAATAGTTCTTAGTATTCATGAAGTGTCTTCCCCAATATTTAATGGAGTGTGTCTTTTCGAGACGGTATTCATCAAAGCCCTGTTAAAAGAAAGATGATGAGTGTTACTTAGACTTTCTTTTAGGAAACGTTGATAAATATAAATTTTAAATTTTCAATTTACAGTCGAACTGGTACAACTTCCCACCACCTAGCCGTTGACAACCTTCTAGGGACGGGACAGACGGGGAGATTCAAGAGAGACACCTCACCACAAAAAACAAAAAAAAAAAAGACGTGACGTCCCGAATACCCTAAAATCAAAGGGTTGGTCCCTACCTTGGGTCCGGGGGACTGTCACTCTCGTCTCAGGATTGGTGACTCGTTCGACGGTCCCTGATAGTCCTTGTTTTTTCAATCATTTATTTTTGTTTCGGGATCCTAATGTTCTGGAGTTTACGTGTTCGTATGAAGACAACACCTCTTCACCGCCCCCCCCCCCCCCCCCNCCCCCACCCCCCCCCCATCAGTTAACATTTACATGAGAAAAGTAACGTATAAATACAGAATTTTAGGGAATTAAGACAAAGAAAACGTAATTTTGTTGGGGTGTTTAGATGACGACCAACGGGAAAAGGGGGACGAACAGTCAAAAGGCGGACACACAGGAACCGACCCACGAGAACAAGGCACGACTATTTCACAGACTCGGGTGCAGACGTTTCTTTCCGTCTGAAGGGTCCACCCGGTCGCCACGGTTACGTCCCCAGTGCCTAAGTTGGGGGCCAGGTCCTTCTAGGGTGCGCGGCGCCCCGTTGCTTCGCGGACTCGGTGTCGAGGGCTTCGGACGCGCCGCTTTGTCTCTGCGCCTCCGTCACTCCTCGGGCGTGTGGCGCCGGTCTCGGGGCGTGTCGTTCCGTCTGGGTCGCGTCGGCGTGCCTGTTTGGTTCTGGAGGGTCGTCCTTCCCGAGAGCCCCACCCTGGAAAGGAAAACAGAAAGGAGTGGAGGCTCTCGGGGGACTGACCAGAGGATGTCAGGGGGTGTCTGAGTCTTATTCTTAGAGTCTCGCTGGCAGTTTTTGAGAGGGGACGAATCCTCAATTGTACAGTCGGACGGTGGTAGAGTGCCTACGACCACTCTTGCACTTCAAGGACCCAGTCGTTGTTCCTGTCGCCCGTGAGTGTCGGTGCCGCCATCGGTGCCATAGCCGGGCAGACTCTACCGAGAGGTCGGGGGCGGCGGTGGTTTGCTGTTCTTCTCCTGTCCTCTGTGGACGCGCGTCTCCCCGCAGTGGATCCTCTCCTCGAGACGCAAATCCTCGGCGACGACGACGACTCAGCGGAGTCAGCACAGGCTGAGACACGCTGGGGTCTCTGTCGTCGGGTGGTCCGAGGGGGTAGGGACCCTGAGAGGTCCGTTCTTGTGACCTCACCCAACGGTAAGGGAAGAGGTTACGTACTTTGACTTTTCACTTTACCTTCAACGAGTCAGCACAGGCGGAGAATCGCTGGGGTACCTGACGTCGGGTGGTCCGAGGAGGCAGGTACCCTAAAAGGTCCGTTCTCATGACCTCACCCCACGGTAACGGAAGAGGTCAAATCCTTCGCGAATAGAAACTGTCACTGGTTAGCCGTGTAGTCGGGAAGTGACACCTTCTTCTGTGGTCCAGACAGGAGATTCCGATGTTTCGAAACGAGACCTTCTGTGAATTAGAGACAGAAGGTTGTAGGAACCTGTCCACCGGACCTTGTCTCTCGTCAGTCACGGAGCGAGCGTCGCAGTTGTCTTCGTACTGTCCGGGTACCGCTTGACAGAGGATCTTACTGGGACTGTTCGGGTGGGGACGACTCCAGTCCGGATCACGCTTCAGACGTTCTGCACAGGACATCCGTAGTGAGGAACTCCGACTTACAAGATCGGTGTCAAGAGTCGGGATGAGGCAGGATTAAGGGGCGCAACCCGTGTGGGGCACATGGTTGTAGGGAAATTTTCCTAATGTCTTTTATACTAGTACCAAGGAATCGATTCTCGACTGAGCCACGACGACTAGGAGTTTCTATTCTATGGGGGGAGAAAAACTATCAGGAGTCAGAACTCCCTGTCCCCCGCCCTTTTCGTTCCCTTATGACAAAACCTATTTCTCTAATTAACAGTTGAGTCTTCCCCTTGAACCCAAATCCCCCCAGAGTCAGAGTTGTGGAAACCGGTCAGTAAGGGCGAGTCGCGAGAAACGTGCCCAACTACTCGCCTAGGGTGTCGAGTCGTTTGCAAACAACTCGAGTTGAGGATCCTGCCACACCCCGTCTCGGCCAGGAGTAGAGTCCTTGAGAGGTGGATCACAGATTCCGGCACGTGCCGGAACACCCCGAGGACCCGCGCACCAGAATGGTACAGGGGGTAAAGAAACTAATACCCTTTGGTAGAGGTAAGTCGCAGGGACTGACTGGGACTCAAAGTTACCCGTCTGTCCGACAACGATTAATCCCTTCCCTCCCCTACGTTCTGGTCCGTCTTTGTCAGTTCTCGTGGAAACCCCGATCCAGGACAAAGGGGTAGTTGCCTATGTGTGTCGTTATGGAAACTCGATAAGATGTCTGTGACTTTGGGGAGGTCCACCCTCTTCAATCGGTAATTACTGCCATACGACGGGGGTCCGTCCGTCTGGGGTCTCGTGAGTCTGGGCTTCCGACCCCTACGACTGAGGACGAGTGGCGTGGTGGCTGAGTAGTCTTCTTGCGGGTGCTCGACTAGTGCGGCAGAAACTTATTAAGGATCCTTTGAAGAGTAGTAGAGGGGGTTCAACCCAGTTAAAACTTCCGGAATCCGGCGACTCCAGGGGGAACTTATTTCGATAAAAAAAGGTGAAGTGGGTCTTGAGCCCGAGACTCTAAACTAAACCGTGGTCACATGTCTCTTCGACTCGAAAACTGTAGTACAGAACGAATAAACTAGAAGAAAATTTTTACAAACAGTTATTTGTAACTTATTCGAGGAACATTGAAAGACAAATGTCGTCATGTGCGACAGGAGTTTTTACCCAACCAAATCCTGAAGGGAGTCTCTTCCGCTACCGTGGGGTGAGGTCGTGTGAATGGACCTTTTAGGGTACCTGCTCCTCGGGACCACCCGATGTCAGGTACCCCAGCGATTCTCAACCTGTGATGACTTGCTGAAGTGAAACTGAAAAGTGAAAGTACGTAACCTCTCCCTTTACCGTTGGGTGAGGTCACAAGAACGGACCTCTTAGGGTCCCTGCCCCCTCGGACCACCCGACGGCAGATACCCCAGCGTGTCTCAGCCTGTGCTGACTTCGCTGAATCGTCGTCGTCCTGAAGGGACCACCCGGTCACCAATTCTTAGACGGACGGTCACGTTCCCTATACCCAAACCAAGTACCAGGTCCTTCTACGGTGGACGGGGTCTCGTTGACTCCGGCACGTGGTGTCGACACGGGTCTCGGACCGCGCCGTCGATGACTCGGGTACACGGGACGGGTCTCGGGTTCGAGACGCTAGTCTCTCACCGGGGATGAGCGGCGTGGATCTCTTTCGGACTCGTGCCGTCACTTTCGGGTCACTTCGGTTTTTTAATTAATTAATTAAAAATTTTTAAATTCCCAAGAAATCCCTGTTAAAGGATGTCTGTTTTGAGTATTTGCAGAGAAGGATCGGTTCGAAACCTTGCAAGACAGACTTTTTTTTGACCGAATCTACGAAACATCGATACCTAAAAAGAGACGGAAAAGACAAAAAAGGTTTGAAAACTCGGGTGAAGTAGAGTCCCGGGTCGTTCAATCCGCCCCCTTCGACGTGTCGGATCCCCCTCTCGAGTTGTCGCTCCCCGGCCCGCCGGGGCTCGAGTGAGAGTTCCCCTTGGGACACAGGGAACAGGTGCACCTTGAGGAGTCGGTCCCTTGGGTCCTTTCTTTTCCTCCTTAGTTCATAAATATCCTTTTAATAAAGAGTGTTCGTTGGTAAACAAGATTTTCGAAAATCTTTATATTAATACAGAGAGGAAGAGGTCCAAAAAGACAAAAATTATGCTTTGTGAAAGTTCAGGGGACCAACTCAAAGGTTCTTCGTTAGTAGGCAAAACGGACCCCACCTCAAATCCTTCCTTCGACGCGAAGGTGACTTTAGCGGTGTACCTTGACGACGACGAAGAGACGACACGAACGCATTACTCCTCCGGGGGGGTCCCGTCCCCGTGGTCAGAAGGGGGCCGGAGGACTAGGTCCTCAAGGGCAGAAGAGACTCTGTATCGACCTGAGGACGGGAGTGAGTCGGAGTGGATTCAACACAGGTTCCCCTTTGGAGACCTCGTTGCGGAAGGTTATCTTTATTTTACACTTGGTACAAACACGGAAAAGTATAAGGTCCTAAGTATAATCTTTAATTTTGGTTATGTGCCTTAAGTAAAATTATTGCCTATGTATTAAATCCATTGTAAAATAAATTGGGTTATATAGTACAGTTGTATGTTAGTTATACTTCTACGTATTCCAACAAAGGTGGTAAAAAAGAATTATATATATAAATAGTGCATCTCAACTGTGACACAAAGTCAACGTGTCATTCCGCTAAGTCGATGTATATGTGTACATAATAAAAAGTCTAATAAAAGGCAATATCCAACAATGTTCTATAACTGATATCAAAGGACACGATGTGTCATTTAGAAACAACGAACAACGTATAGATAAAAAATTTTAATCTTTAGATCTTCAGATAAGTATGATTCAGTTTGTTCACCTTAATTTTACAGTATTTAAAAAATCAGTCCGTTTTTAAGTATGTAAAAGATTTTATGTATATAATATGTTTGACGGGTAGTCCGAGGAGACAGGTACCCCTAAGAGGTCCGTTCTTATGACCTCACCCAACGGTACGGGAGGAGGTCCCCCAGAAGGGTTGGGTCCCTGTCTTGGGTCCAGAGGACGTGACACCCACCTAAGAGTAGACTCGGTGGTCCCTTCGGGGTGTGTTTTCGAAAAGATGACGTGAACTATTTCCGAACTCTTTCTTGTAAATTTTTTTCTCTCTCTCTTCTCTACCTCTTCGACCTTTTGTATTTGATTTACTTTAAGGTGGAAAAAGATATAGTCCAGAAACTTTAGTCACACCTTGACTGCCACCCTTTGTAGAGTCAAGGTCTCTCGGTCCAAAGTCCCCGAGTATGGTACGCCCCGACCACAGAGGGTACGATGTGTCGTCGTGAGATCTGAGACACGTCTTGAAGCGACGAGTGTGTACTTGTTGTACGGACGCTTTGCGGAAGGAGACGGACGGGGCCGGGAGGACGTGCGATTCAGTGAGGTCGACACAGACTGAGACACGCTGGGCTACCTGCCATCTAGTCGTCCGAGGAGACAGGTACCGGGGGTTAGGGGGATGGGGACACGATTAATTCAGCCCTTCCGACCTTTGGTAGAAAGAGAGGACGTCGGCGACAATCCCCTTGGCGACTGGCTTTGACTGGTCGGTGCTATTACTGGTGAACGTACTCAACAGAGTGTTGGCCTTCAGGACCATTCTTGAACCTTGACTGTTTGATGGTGGTTGGTCTTCTTGACCCTTTCCAGTTTTCTTCTCTCCTCTCGGGTCAGGTATGCAGGACGGTTCGAGGGTCTTAGGAAGAGCGACCTTAGACAGGACCGACTCACTGTGTACACGGTTGTCCTTCCTGGGACTCAACCTCACTAACTGGCCTCTGTAGGACCTTTGACTGGCACAGTGGTATTTTGGACTCTGACGCTCGGTGTGCCGTCCCGTCGAGAGGGCTCAGGGGCCGGGTCGACGGAAGGTGGGCCAAGGGAAGGGCTAAGTCGGAGAAGGAGCCAGTCGCGTGAACGAAGGAGGTTGTTCAGTAAAGAGTCACAATCTATTGTCGGGTGAGAGACCTCTCCCAGGGGGAAGGACGTTTCGAAGTCGGGGAGACAAAGTCTGAGTGGGTTTTCTTAAGAATAAAACTTTGTAAACGAGAATCCAGTATACCTTAGATCTAACGACAATGCAAGTTAGTTTTATAACAATTCGGGAGTACCACTTGAAGCCTGTGAACAATAGTCTTCTAGACTAAGTTTAGGGCTTCCCCGCTTTTCATGCTCGAACCCCTTTCGTAAGGTGGGGAAATTTAGCCCAAAGAGTAGCCAAGGTACCCGACATGGTAAACAGGGCCGTACAGGATGGTTGGTAGACCCCGCCACCACACTTCTAGTTTTACCACCTACACTTCCCCAAACCTTCACGGTAGGTTTTACCTTTTAGTATATTAAATAATAAAGTTTCGTAATTTCTGACACGTCGGTGTCTTTTGGTGTTGGGTGTTATAAATGTTTCTGTCGTCTCCTAAATATACTCCTTGGACTTAGTTTCTTTATTTAAGGATACTAATGGGTGTTATAAGTAGCAAAAGAATTAATAAAGGCTGGAACTGAAAAGTAGAAATAAATGACTCTCTCTGTCTTTTTCTCCCTTTTACTATTTATTAGGGGTCCTATTATTGACGCCTGGAACCTCGGTCCATATGTAGGACTCTTAGGTGGACTCATTACGGGTTGATAGTTGAAGTATTACTAGAACTGTCACTGAGACGTCTCTTGTAACGAGCACCTGGAATAAGAGTTTCTGGGGGTTAAACTCTACAGATACCTCTCAAGTACGTTAGAGAGGTGGGGTATTGGTGGACCTATCAGAACGGGACTACCGAAAATCTAATCATCGTAGTCGGAGATTGTAAAGGACACTGCGGTGAATTTGCAATGGAAGAGTAACGAAAGAAATTTTACTATCGGACACGTCCCCTGTTCCCTCCATACAACAGAGGTGAGGACTTATCAAGAGAGGGTTCACAAAGAATTTTTGTTTTAAAGTTAAAACCTGGAAAGGGTAGACGGAAGTGATTAATGAAGAAACACAGGGCGCGTCCCCATGGTGTCGATTAAGTCCAAGGTTGTCTTAAGTCAGTAATACAGTAGCGTAAGTAAGGGGCGAGCACCTCTTCGGTCCGTGTGTGCGAGGTGTTCCTCTTTGGTTTTCCAAGAACCCGAAGTGTTCCGGTGTCGACAGTAAGACTAGACCAGTGTACAGTGGTTTAAGTAGACACAGGTCTTCGTATCTCGTGCAAGAGTAAGACTTTAGGTTTGGACTGTCGACACACATTTACTTCTGGTTGGGTTACCCTCCCCGAAGGGATCAGGTCACCAATTCTTCGGCGGAAGATCCTGCAGGGACCACCAGGTCACCGATCCTGGGGGCTCGAGGGTTGAGCCCCGTACGAAAGCCAAGGACTAGTCCCTTGATCTAGTTTGCACTAGGTTTACTCTCAAACGTACGGAGTTGTTTTCTAGGACGTATGGTTTTTTTTCCCCCCCCCCCTGAAAGGACCACCGAGCCACCATTTTCTCAGACGGACGTTTACGTCCTCCGTGCCCAAGGTAGGGACGAGGTGCTTGTAGGGTGTAATGACGTCTCGTTGATTCGGGCTCGCCGGTCCGTTGACTCGGACGCGAGACCTCGGACCCTGGGTGTTGACGACTTCGGGTACGCACGAGACGTTCTTCTCTTGGGTGGTGTCACTCTTCGGGCGTGCTGTCACTTCTTAGTCACGCCTGCCGTCGATGTCTCTTCGGACGCGCCGTTGCCTCTGGGTCTTGGGTCGAGTCGGTTTGTGTACCATTTTTTACTCTTGCGTCGTGTCTGTTTGTGTACCGGCTTTTACTCGTGGGTCGTGTCGGTTTGTGTACCACCTTTTGTCTTGGGTCGTGTCGGTTTGTGTACGACCTTTTTTCTTGGGTCGTGTCGGTTTGTGTACCACCTTTTTTCGTGGGTCGTGTCGGTTTGTGTACCACTTTTTATTCGTGGGTCGTGTCGGTTTGTGTACCACCTTTTGTTCTTGGGTTGTGTCGGTTTGTGTACGACCTTTTTTCTTGGGTCGTGTCGGTTTGTGTACCACCTTTTGTCGTGGGTCGTGTATCTTTTCCACCTTTTTTCGTGGGTCGTGTTGGCTTGTGTACCACCTTTTGTTCTTGTGTCGTGTCGGTTTGTGTACCACCTTTTACTCTTGGGTCGTGTCGGTTTGTGTACCACTTTTTTTCGTGGGTCGTGTCGGTTTTTGTACCACTTTTTATTCGTGGGTCGTGTCGGTTTGTGTACCACCTTTTACTCTTGGGTCGTGTCGGTTTGTGTACCACTTTTTTTCGTGGGTCGTGTCGCTTTGTGTACCATTTTTTATTCGTGCGTCGTGTCGGTTTGTGTACCACCTTTTGTTCTTGGGTTATGTCGGTTTGTGTACCTCCTATTTCGTGGGTTGTGTCGGTTTGTGTACCACCGTTTATTCGTGGGTCGTGTCGGTTCGTGTAGCACCTCTTTTCGTGGGTCGTGTCGGTTTGTGTACCACTTTTTATTCGTGGGTCGTGTCGGTTTGTGTACCACCTTTTTTCGTGGGTCGTGTCGGTTTGTGTACCACCTTTTTTCGTGGTCCGTGTCGGTTTGGGTACCACTTTTTATTCGTGGGTCGTGTCGGTTTGTGTACCACCTTTTGTTCTTGGGTCGTGTGGTTTGTGTACCACCTTTTGTTCTTGGGTCGTGTCGGTTTGTGTACCACCTTTTACTCTTGGGTCGTGTCGGTTTGTGTCACACTTTTTATTCGTGGGTCGTGTCGGTTTGTGTATTACCTTTTACTCGTGGGTCGTGTCGGTTTGTGTACCACCTTTTACTCTTGGGTCGTGTCGGTTTGTGTATTACCTTTTACTCGTGGGTCGTGTCGGTTTGTGTACCACCTTTTACTCTTGGGTCGTGTCGGTTTGTGTTACACTTTTTATTCGTGGGTCGTGTCGGTTTGTGTACCACTTTTATTCGTGGGTCCTGTCGGTTTATGTATCTCCTTTTTTCGTGGGACGTGTTAGTTTGTGTACCACCTTTTATTCGTGGGTCGTTTCGGTTTGTGTACCACCTTTTATTCGTGGGTCGTGTCGGTTTGTGTACAACGATTTACTCGTGGGTCGTGTCGGTTTGTGTACCACCTTTTACTCTTGGGTGGTGTCGGTTTGTGTTTCACTTTTTACTCATGGGTCGTGTCGGTTTGTGTACCACCTTATACTCGTGGGTCGTATCCTTTTGTGTACCACCTTTTTTCGTGGGTCGTGGCGGTTTGTGTACCACTTTTTATTCGTGGGTCGGGTCGTTTTTATACCACCCTTTTTCGTGGGTCGTGTCGGTTTGTGTACCACTTTTTATTCGTGGGTCGTGTCGTTTTGTGTACTACCTTTTACTCTTGGGTCCTGTCGGTTTGTGTACCACCTTTTACTCTTGGGTCGTGTCGGTTGTGTACCACCTTTTACTCTTGGGTCGTGTCGGTTGTGTACCACCTTTTACTCTTGGGTCGTGTCGGTTTGTGTACCACCTGTTACTATTGGGTCATGTCGGATGTGTACCACCTTTTTTCGTGGGTCGTGTCGGTTTCTGTACCACTTTTTAGTCGTGGGTCGTGTCGGTTTGTGTACTACCTTTTTTGGTGGGACGTGTCGGTTTGTGTACCACCGTTTACTCGTGGTTAGTGTCGGTGTGTGTTACACTTTTTATTCGTGGGTCGTGTCGTTTTGTGTACAACCTTTTTCGTGGGTTGTGTCGGTTTGGTACCACTTTTTCTTCGTGGGTCGTGTCGGTTTGTGTACCACCTTTTACTCGTGGGTCGTGTCTTTTTGTGTACCACTTTTTAGTCGTGGGTCGTGTCGGTTTGTGTACCACCTTTTTTCGTCGGACGTGTCGGTTTGTGTACCACCTTTTACTCGTGGGTCGTGTCGGTTTGTGTACCACCTTATACTCTTGGGTCGTCTCGGTTTGTGTACCACCTTTTACTCTTGGGTCGTGTCGGTTTGTGTACTACCTTTCACTCTAGGGTCGTGTCGGTTGTGTACCACCTTTTATTCTTGGGTCGTGTCGGTTTGTGTACCACCTTTTACTCTTGGGTCGTGTCGGTTTGTGTAAAACCTTTTACTCTTGGGTCGTGTCGGTTGTGTACCACCCTTTTTCGTGGGTCGTGTCGGTTTATCTACCACCTTATTTCGTGGGACGTGTTGGTTAACGTAGCACCTTTTATTCATGGGTCGTGTCGGTTTGTGTACCACCTTTTTTCGTGGGTCGTGTCGGTTTTTGTACCACTTTTTATTCGTGCGTCGTGTCGGTTTGTGTACCACTTTTTATTCGTGGGTCGTGTCGGTTTGTGTACCACCGTTTACTCGTGGGTCGTGTCGGTTTGTGTACCACCTTTTACTCGTGAGTCGTGTCGGTGTGTGTTACACTTTTTATTCGAGGGTCGTGTCGTTTTGTGTACAACCTTTTTTCGTGGGTTGTGTCGGTTTGTGTACCACTTTTTATTCGTGGGTCATGTCGGTTTGTGTACCACCCTTTACTCTTGGGTCGTGTCGGTTGTGTACCACCTTTTTTCGTGGGTCGTGTCGGTTTGTGTACCACTTTTTAGTCGTGGGTCGTGTCGGTTTGTGTACCACCTTTTTTCGTCGGACGTATCGGTTTGTGTACCACCTTTTACTCGTGGGTCGTGTCGATTTGTGTACCACCTTTTATTCGTGGGTCGTGTCAGTTTGTGTACCACTTTTTATTCGTGGGTCGTGTCGGTTTGTGTACCACCCTTGACTCTTGGGTTGTGTCGGTTTGTTTACCACCTTTTTTCGTGGGTCGTGTCGGTTTATCTACCACTTATTATTCGTGGGTCGTGTCGGTTTGTGTACCACCTTTTTTCGTCGGATGGGTCGGTTTGTGTACCACCTTTTATTCGTGGGTCGTGTCGGTTTGTGTACCACCTTTTTTCGTCGGATGTGTCGGTTTGTGTACCACGTTTTATTCGTGGGTCGTGTCGGTTTGTGTACCACCTTATACTCTTGGGTCATGTCGGTTGTGTACCACCTTTTTCGTGGGTCGTGTCGGTTTGTGTACCACCTTTTACTCTTGGGTCGTGTCGGTTTGTGTACCACCTTTTACTCTAGGGTCGTGTCGGTTGTGTACCACCTTTTACTCGTGGGTCGTGTCGGTTTGTATACCACCTTTCACTCGTGGGTCGTGTCGGTTTGTGTACCACGTTTTTCGTGGTCCACATCGGTTTGTGTACCACCTTTTATCGTGGGTCATGTCGGTTTGTGTACCACTTTTTATTCGTGGGTCGTGACGGTTTGTGTACCACCTCTTTTTGTGGGTTGTGTCGGTTTGTGTACCACCTTTTATTCGTGGGTTGTGTCGGTTTGTGTACCACCTTTTTTCGTGAGTCGTGTCAGTTTGTGTACCACTTTTTATTCGTGGGTCGTGTCGGTTTGTGTACCACCTTTTATTCGTGGGTCGTGTCGGTTTGTGTACCACCTTTTTATTCGTGGGTCGTGTCGGTTTGTGTACCACCTTTTAATCGTGGGTCGTGTCGGTTTGTGTACCACCTTTTTATTCGTGGGTCGTGTCGGTTTGTGTACCACCTTTTAATCGTGGGTCGTGTCGGTTTGTGTACCACGTTTTTCGTGGTCCACATCGGTTTGTGTACCACCTTTTATCGTGGGTCATGTCGGTTTGTGTACCACTTTTTATTCGTGGGTCGTGACGGTTTGTGTACCACCTTTTTTTGTGGGTTGTGTCGGTTTGTGTACCACCTTTTATTCGTGGGTCGTGTCGGTTTGTGTACCACCTTTTTTCGTGGGTCGTGTCAGTTTGTGTACCACTTTTTATTCGTGGGTCGTGTCGGTTTGTGTACCACCTTTTAATCGTGGGTCGTGTCGGTTTGTGTACCACCTTTTATTCGTGGGTCGTGTCGGTTTGTGTACCACCTTTTAATCGTGGGTCGTGTCGGTTTGTGTACCAACTTTTACTCTTGGGTCGTGTTGGTTTGTGTGCCACCTTTTACTCGTGGGTCGTGTCACTTTGTGTACCACCTTTTACTCGTGGGTCGTGGCGATTTGTGTACTCCTTTTTATTCATGGGTCGTATCGGTTTCGGTTCCACCTTTTATTCATGGCTCGTGTCAGTTTGTGTGCCACCTTTAATTCATAACATTGTTCTCTCAAGTGGAATTTGTGCTTATGTACTGAGACGGAGGTCACACACTCTACAGGCGAGGTGTGGACCAACCCCTTGAATTTGGGGTCCGCGACACCCCGTCGCTTCGGGCACACGGATGGATCCCTAGGACACGGGACGTCACTTCTCGGTTGGTTTGTTTTGTTCGTTCGTTTGTGGTCGGGTCACTCTTGTTCGTTTCCGACAAACAAGTCTCGAACCATATATGTCGTTCCCTAGGTCAGTGGGAGAGAACGGAGACCGTCCCTGACTTTCCGTCCGTCTCCTCACCCTTCCGAAGGGTCCACCGCGTCCCTACTTCTGCTGTGGGCGGTTCCTTTCTCTGTGCCCTCCACACCCAAGCTAGGGATCCAGTCCTTCTACGGGGCCTCCTCCTCTACCGTTGGTCTTAAGAACGGACCTCTTAGGGTGTCTGTCTCCTCGGACCTGCCGATGTCACGTACCCCAGCGTGTCTCAGCCTGTCCTCTCTCGTTGACTCGTACTTAGCCTTCCGAGAGGTCACCTCTTTTCGTCCACGATGGGGTCGACCTCCGACGGCTCGGCCTTCGATTTCCTCTCGGTCGACCTCCACCGTCGGACACGCTTGCCGACCCCCGTTCAGCCCGAAGGAGACGAACCAGGACTCAGTCTTCACTCCCGTTTTTAGTCCGTTCGACAGCCAAATCAATGGTTTAGGACCGGTAAACCCCGACTGACGAAGTCTCCACTAGAGAACCGTGCAACCTACCAATGACCTCTGTTCCAGACTGCAGGACGTCTGACTAAATATCTCTCGTCCGACAGAATTACCCGACCGCCCACCCACTGTCCGCCCGAGGACTCGACCAGCGACACCCACCACCCAGTCTCAGGATGAAAGACATATTACAGACCGCGAACGGGGAAACACACAGGCCAGAGAGTCTACGTTTTGTTTCGACAGTCCTACCGTCTTCCCTATTGCCCTCACTAGTCCTTCGACACCTTGCCGCAGTAGTCTCAATACGGTATAGAACCGTTGGTGGGTCGCAAAACAATTACCGCAGGAGGCTCAGGAAGAGCGGAGGCAGTGCCGGTGTGTCGAACCACCGTAAAAAGTCAGCGGTGACGGTGTAATGACCTCACTCACGGAGCCCACGTGGAGGCCGGGAACGTTACGGGAAGTCCTAGTACCGACACCCCTCGACCCTACGTCCTGAAGTCAGTGTACAGACACCCAAGGGTTTCAGAAGACCCTGTTACCTGAGGCCTCGTAGAGACTATTATACTGAAAAATTTTGTGTACCATTTCGGTAGATGGTAAATAAACTGAAAGCGAAACAATTCACGAAGTCTAGGTGCCAGAGTAAATTTACAGTGTCGTCGGACTACCCCACCGACGGTGCTGACGAAACAGAATGTCCGGGGTGACTCGATTTCAGTTCCACAGCAGACTCGGTGGAAGGAAGACCTCCGGGGTCCCCTCCGAGGTGAACGAACGGAAGAGGCCTAAGGTCCCCGGAGGGGGTTGGAACTGAACCCCGGGGGAGAAACGTAACGAGGTCGGAGACGAAGGGGGTAGGGGAGAGTGAGAGTGACTGGACGCAAGAAGAGTACTCGTAGGGGCACTACTGTGACCCGGGTGGGTCTGGTACGTCCCACGAGGAGTTCTCGGAATTGACTTAGTGTAGACGGTTGAAGACGGTTGGGGATCACCGGGTCCCCAACTCTCGGACGGACGGCCATCTCCCCTGGGTCCGAGGTAGCGACCAGGTCCTTCTAAGGTGTACCCCACCCTGCCGACCCGGCTCGTAGTGGTGACGCCTCGGAGGGAGGCCCCGGGTACGGGGGGTACTCGCTTCAGTCGGGCCACTCCGCGGACGAGTGGTGTGGCTCTCTCTCGGGAATCCGTCGGTGCTCTGGGTCCCGTCGGTGTGTATCAATCGAGTCACATATTTTAGTGTGGACGTTTCAGGTAAAATGGTACATTCCACTGTATAAGCGTACAAGGTCTCTAATCCTGCACCTGTAAAGCCCCCAGTTGTCCCAGTAGTAAGGTGGATAGTGTCATCTTTGGCTCCGAGTCTCTCCAATCGGAGAGCCAAGTGCCACCACGTCGAGTGCAAACGCAAAAGGTCTCTGTAGTCTGAAGGAGAGACTCGAGTGGTCGTTACGGAGACTCCGGTTTGAGCCACGTCCCACATTGGAAGTGGAAACGGGAGGGGCCGTAGAACCAAAGGTTCTGGTAACGGGTGTGTCGACAGAGGGTCGGTGCGCGCGTGGAACTACACTTCTGGGCGTCAGTCCCGTGGTCGGGGCGTCCCAGGTCCAGACCCCAGACGGGGACGAGTCTCGGGCGGATACACAGGTGCCGACGTCGGACCGTCGAGAGGCCAAAGGCCGGCAGGAGGGGCGCGGGGAGAAGGGGCGAGTCCTCGGGAATTCTAGGGGCCGAGAAGGAGTCCCGTGTGTCCCTCCGACGGAAAGGAGGTCGAGGAGGAATGTTGGGGAACCTCAATCCTTCGTACAGACCAAATTGTCTGTCAGTAGAGGTTCCTCGCACCTCGGTGGTCGGGGATCTGCCAGCCTCACGACTCCTTTCTCCTGGGTAAGGCCTTTGGCCATGGTGTCTCTGTAGAGGTCCGACTCAGACCCGTCCTCTACCCGAGTCGAGGTCCCCTCCTCCTACGAGAACCGTAGCGGTGACTCCGGAACGGAAGACGAGGTGAAATTAGGAGGGAGAACTGGTATTCACTCCCGAAGGGTCCACCGAGTCGACCATTTCTTAGACGGACGTTACTCCCTCTGGACTCAAGTTAGGGACCCATCCCTTCTAAGGGGACCTCTTCCCTTTCCGATGGGTGAGGTCATGAGACCGGACCTCTTAGGATACCTGATATGTCAGGTACCCCAGCGTTTCTCAACCTGTTCTGACTCACACAATTGAAAGTGAACTACTATTTTTTTTGATCCCCTCGGGAACGAGTCGGTATGGTCCGTCTTAAGGGCCTCCGGTCTTGTGATGGCGACTCGAGCGCTTAAGAGGTCGGAAGGCCCGAGGCCGGGAGCGGCGGAGCGGGGCGTCATAAGGTCCCCACGAGACACGAGGTAGACCAGAGGTACTGAACCAGAGAGCAAAGTTTGGGGTGATCGACCGAACGATCTTACAGTTCGTGAAAGAATAGCACATTAAGAAGGGGTCACCGAGTCACCATTTCGTAGACGGACGGTCACGTCCTCCGGGTTCTCTGTGTCCAAGCTAGGAACTCAGTCCTTTTAGAAGACCTCCTCCTTTACCGTTCGGTGAGGTCCTAAAAACGGTCTTCTTAGGGTACCTGTCTCCTGGGCCACCCAATGTCAGGTACCCCAGGTTTCTCAACCAGTGTTGACTCGTGTGTGTCCAGTACATTAAGTGGGTTCTAGGAGGTCCCCTCAGAAGGGTTGGGTCCCTAGTTTGGGGTTCTAGGAGGTCCCCTTAGAAGGGTTGGGTCCCTAGTTTGGGTTCAGAGGGCGCAACGTCCGTCTAAGAGACGACAGACTCGGGTCCTTACGACCCTGTCTTGAAGAAGGTGACAGGGTTATGAGCCACAGACAAGTTATTTTAGCGTGCGGGTCCCGGGTAGTCGGAAAATACCACAGAGGAGGTTGTTCAGTTCCGGGTTCTCAATCTCTCTGTGTGTAGAGAACACGGTTCTCTTCTTCGAAACGATGAAAGAAACCACAGAGGAAAGACGTGTTCCTACCCGTTCGCGAACCACCTTGTGTTCCTCTTCATAAGTAATGCTTCTCCTTCAATTATTCTTCGTGTCGCTCGGGTCTAAGAAAGAAAATAGAAGAGAGAGATGGCACCAAACCAATTGACAACTTTATTAACGTCTAGTTAGAGTGAATTAATTATTGAACTTTGTTACCAGGTCTTAAGAGAAACTAGAGGTACCCCTGTTTAAGGAACATAGGTCCCCTCGGATCGTCGTTTCCCCCGAGAGTCTCCTTCAAAGACCCGGGGTCGAGACCCACCCCTCCGGAAAATATTCTCAGGGGTTCACGACTTAAGGGATAGAGATCCCGAGCCACCTCGAAACAAAAAGTAAAGACGTGGACTCGGTCCGAAGTCGGGATGGTGGGTTCTACTTAGGACCGGGGAGTAGCGTGATCCGTCACGTATTTAGGACCTGTGCCGACTCACTCTCCCTGTAAGTGACAGACAGCGTCGAGATTCTCTTCGATTCTCAGACGCTTCTTGTAAGCCCTGTGTGTGCATACCACTCAGAGGTCGTGACAGAAGGGTAGGCTAAGACTGGTTGCTGCGACTGGCTGGCAGATACACTCTTGCTACCCAGGACACTGACGGTCCGGAAGAGCAGACTGACTAAGGTCAAAGGTTCACAGGATTCCCCGTGTCGTTGTATGATCGTGTCAGGTCCTCTCCCTTGTTTATTTCGTTAACGAGGTTTTTAATTGGGTCTGAAGGAAAAAGAACACTTTAAGTGTCCAGTGATGTTTTTTCCTTTTATTGAATCTGTATTAATTGGTACTGTCCAACTCGTTGAGGTCTTTCTTAGTCACAAACCCCCCTGAAGGGACCTCGAGACCACCAATTCTTAGACGGACGGTTATGACTCTGTGTCCAAGTTAGGGACCAGGTCCTTGATTCTAGGGTGCACGTCACCCCGTCGATTCGAGTACACGGTGTTCATGACTTGGGACGTGGGGGACGGGGGTGGTCTCGGACGTGAGACGTTATTCTCTTCGGGGGTGTCACTCTTCGGGGGCGGACAGTGTTGACCTCTTTCGGGAGCTCGTCGTTACTTATGGGTCGTGACGGTGTCTCATTAATTAATTTTTTTTTTTCTTAGTCACAAAAATATGACGTCCTGGTGGTAATATAATCTAAGGAAATGAACGTTTGGTTGTGTCTTATACCTTTGTGTATTAAAGTATCACGGGTTTCATGAAGATGTCAAACTCAGAGTTAATTTTCAGTTTATACGTATACTATGTCTTTTAAGAAAGTTTTTAGTTCTAACTTTATTTCCTGTAGGAGTCCTAAGGTTTTGTCGGTTTTATACATAAAAAGTATTTAAGAACCTAGAGGAACCCTTTCAGTAAGTTGGAAATACTCAGAGTCAAAGAATTTTAAGTCGTGGCTACTTCGGGGGCCGACCGAGTAGACACTTCGTCACACCGAGTCCTCTTGAAAGACATTGCTGTGATTACAGGATATAGGCGTGACCGGTAGTGCCGTCGGTGGGACTCGTGTACTGCACGAAGATCTCACCGACTGCTCGACCTAAAGTTCAAAGTATAATAAACTAAGGTACACTTATCGGTGCACACGGATCCCCGATACGTGACCTGTCCTGTTGGGATTCCCCAGGTACATAAATTTTTTCACTAAAATAAAAACCGACGTGACCCAGGAGAGACGACGCACGTCCGAGAGAGATCAAAAACCTCCCGCCCCCGAGAGAGATCGAAACCTCCCGCCCCCGAGATCGAAACCTCCCGCCCCCGAGATCGAAACCTCCCACCCCCGAGAGAGATCGAAACCTCGAGCCCGAGAGAGGTCGAGACCTTCCGCCCCCGAGAGAGGTCGACACCACGCCCCCGGAGAGCGTCGTCACCGAAGAGAACGACACCTCTTCCCCGAGGTCCGAGTCCTCGAAAGCATCAAGGTCGTGAACCCGAATCAGCGAGGTTCCGTACACCTTCGAAGGGTCTGGTCCCTAACTTGGACCTAGGGACGTAATCGTCCGCCTGAGGATGGGAGACATGGTCGTCCCTTCAGGCTCTCCCAGGTAGAACTGCATCCCTTTAATGTTCCCTCCACCTCCGCCTACAAGACCCTGACCCACCGGAACCCAGATGCCAATCGACAGTGCTGACGTCCCTCACTGAGGAGACGAGAGTCTGGAGGTAGACTCACTCGTTCTCTTACGACGTCCCCTGTCGTTTGGTGTGCGAACGAGACACTAACCGCTCTGGTGCTTCGTAGGACCTCTTTCCTCTCTCCTCGACGACTCACGGACAGTCAGTGTTGAGTGAGTGAGTGAGTGCCGGAGTCTACCCTTTCCTGTCCTGTCGAAAAAGGTGGTAGACAAACCGGAAGGACCTACAAGACCTAAAAACCTCTCTTCCACCCTTGACTCAGGTCAATCTATTCTCTCGACCGAGGAACGAAAGTTAGTCTTTCGAAAATTCTACCTTCGGATACTTGATGCATAAGTAACGTTTTTCGTTTTTCAATTTACCTCAATTTTAATAACCGAATCTTCGTGAGGACTCGTGGTCTCAGGACCAAGAGTGTTGTATTTTGGACGTAATTCTGGAGTAAAGTACAACCTAAGATTAGATGGAAAGGATTCCCTAGTCACTCCAGGTAGTTCCATAAAGGGAAAAAGCTCCTCCCCCCGACCACACTTTACACCATGCAAAGATGGACGGGGGGCTCAATTACAGGAAAGACTTTCTTTGTTTTCGTCTTCTTTGTGAGTAGACACGGCAACACAAAACGTCAGTGAGCGGAAATTTAGCAGTGTAAATTTTTTTACGAAAAGTCCGGGACACCTCAATCCACTAATACAAATTATATTGAAAACCCCAAAACCAAAGGACGTTTGGTTGTCTCTTATACCTTTGTACATTAAGGTATGACGGGTGTCATGAAGATGTCAAACTCGGAGTTAATTTTACAAACAAATGAATAGACGATTAGAGTAATAATAAAAAAAAGGGAGTTAAGTGAGAGACATTCGTCCTCAACCCTTAGACTTTAAGTCGGTAAAGACTTTATACTGGTTTTACTTTGGACCTCTTTCTCACGATAAGTGGCTACCTTTTCTTTATGTATTTGGGGTTCACTTTCCGGACCTCACAGGAAATTGAAGAAGATTGTCTTTTGGTAAAAGATACCTCTTCCATACGCGTGTTTCCTCATTGAAAAATCTTTAAATGGTCACTAAAATAGTATCATTCAACTCGGAACTAGGGTTCCTCTTATGCACGATAATAATGAGCTCTGCGTATCTCGGACATAAATAAAAGTCGCCTCAAACCATAGTAAAAATAATCAACGAGAAGTGTCTTTTCGTTTTGTCTTTGGTGGAGTTTAGAGACTCTCCATCTAGTCTAAAATAGAAAGGAAAAAAAGGAAGGTTTACTCTTTTGGTGTGTTTCACTAAACGGGACCCCAGTCGGTCGGGTAGCCATCGACCTGACCCCAATCCTCTAGACCAGAGATCTAAGAGTTGGACGATTCACCAAGAACCTCGGTTAGGAAGGTAGGGGTCGCCCCTGTGTGGTACCCCGTGACTCGTTCGTCATTGATACGGCTGTCTACCCCGAAGAGGGATTCACGAGGGGTCAAAGTGGTCGTACTCCCCGAAGGAATCATCGAGTCACCATTTCTTGTACGGACGTTACGTCCTCTGGATTCTCCGCACACAAACTAGGGACCCAGTCCTTCTGAAGGACCTCTTCTCTTACCGTTGGGTGAGGTCATAAGAACGGACCGTTAGGTACCTGACACTTACGAATAAAGTGACCAGAACTGGAGTCTGTAGCAGACAGGGAAACACAACAAAGTGAGTCTTTTACGAAGGGTCGACTATGATTTCCCTTTATTGGGTGACCTTCTGATGAAAATAGTAGAGTCTCCAGAGGATCCTGGAGGGTTGGTAGTCGGGACGAGGTGCCCTCCACCTCTGTAAGGTAAGAGGGGAACGGTCTTCCAAGGATTTCGGTACAAAGACGACTTTGTCTAGACCCAAACAGGACGAGTCAACAACAAGTCAGTTATTCAACACAGGCTGAGACGCTGAGGTACTTAGCGTCGTGTGGTTCGAAGGGACAGGTAGTGGTTGAGGGTCTCGAACGAGTTTGATTACGAGTAACTCAGTCGCTATGGTAGGTTGGTAGAGTAGGAGACAGCGGGGGAAGAGGAGGACGGGAGTTAGAAAGGGTCGTAGTCCCAGAGAAGGTTACTCAACCGAGAAGTGTAGTCCACCGGCTTCATAACGGGGTAAGTCTCCTGACTAAGAAGACTGGGAAAAATGTGTTCACCCCGAAAAGAGGTTTAAGGTAAAATTTCTTGTCCCAGAAAAGATTGGGGTACCCTAGGGCTCCTGGGTTTCCTCGTGAGGACTTGGTCCAAAGATCAGGCTCGTGTTTCCCCAAGGCGAAAACACAAGAATCGGAAGGCGAGGACGAGTCTTCTTGAAATAGAGGACAAAGGAGGACTAGTGAGCGGTCCCAGAAAAGTTCATTAACTCAGACCGGGAGAGGTCGGCGTACCCTGACGCAGGAGGAGGAAGGACGTCATAAGTGTCGGTACGTGTGCACACGTGCGTGTGTGCGTGTGTCTCAGAGGAAGGTCCCGGTACGGTGAGACACTGTGGTCGGAGGGAAGGTCGAACGTAACACCCACATCTGTTGAACCACGTCGCGTTTGGCGTTGTGGGTCACCTCGTCCACTCCGCGGCAGTAGGTGGACAGTCGCGGAGGAGTAATGTCGCTCGAGTGAACTTTGCTCCCCTAAGAAACGGAGGGTGGGGGTGTCGGGTTGTCCTCGACGAGTGTGTCGTCGACAGGCAGGCGAACGGGTGGCGCACCACTGGTCTCCGGCACCGGAGGTCGACCGCCCCTCGGACACCCGCAAGCTCCAGTGCCACGCCTCCCCTCTGTGTCTCGGCCGTTGTGCAGGGGCCTCCTCTGTCTGCGGCCCGTCTTTTCTGTGGTGCTCCTACCTTCCTCGGGTCTTGTTGCCGCTCCCCGATCAAGGAGTAAAGGCCAGGCCCTACTTCCCCGTCGAAGGCCCCGGGACCCAGTCGAATGGGCGCCAGAGAGTGGTCGTCAGAGGGAGTTGGAAAGAGGGGACGAAATTAAGAACCTTAGTGCGTCTCGTCTGTCTGGTGGCTGGAATCCCAGAGACAGTGGTTTCTGAGAAAGTTTAATGACCCCTCGGTGACCACCAGGGTATCGTCCCCCTCCCACCACTCCACTCTTTCTACCCTGCCCCTCCAACCCCTAACCTATTCCCATCGTCTCGGACCCTCCAGTCCGCCCCCTCGACGGAACACCTGGTGTAGCCAAGTTTAAGTCGTTACCCCTTGTGTTTCCAAGAGGTATGTCACACCCCTGGTCCCGTCCAGGGAGACGGGACGTCCCGAGGTCCGGGGCTTTCCTTGGTCCTAGTCCACTGGGCACGTCTCTCCGACGTCGTTCGTCAGTCTCTGTGACCGACCGAGTGAGTACCGGGGTCCACTCTGAACCCCCGGGACACTCCCGGCACAGATCCAGTGTGCACGTACAACCCCCGTGACACTCCCGGCACAGATCCAGTGTGCACGTGCGTGGGGTGCCCCCAAAGAAAACCGCGTAGCAGACTAGGAGTGTCGGAAATAAGGGCGACCCCGAAGGGCGTAGGAGCTCAAGTGCATTGTCAGGGTTGACGAAAGCACGCCCTGAGCCCCGGAGTCACTCGGAGACCTCTGCAGTCTCTCGTCTCCACCGGTGTCCGAGACCGACGTCCCAGGGGGACGGGGACGTCCCTCGGTCGACACCAGGGAGTCTCGGTTCGGGTCTCCTCGCCTCTCGCTCAAGGGAGGGTGCGTCGGGGTCCGTTACGGACGCCACGGGACTCGTCTGGGTCGTGTCCGCAACCGTCTTCCCGGCACGGGACCGACCGACCGGCCGAGAAGACCAGAGTCGCAGCCATCTCGTTTGGGGTCGGACCCCCACCGGGGACACGTTTGGACCCCCCGAGGACGGGCCCAGGGGAGTCAGGCCGGAGGGAGAGGACGAGAGCCAGTGCACTCCCAAACAAACAGAGAGAGTAACAAAAAGAAAAAAAGGGACTCGGGATCTTGAACACGTTAGTGGCGAAACGTGTTTGCCATAGGACGAACCCTTAAATTTTTCTTGGGCGACACCTGCCAGGAACCCTCCAGGGCAGGGAGGTCACCCCTCTGCCTTCGGGTCCTAGCGCACCGACGCAACCGGACATTGGTCCAGTCTCGTGCAGACTCGAGAAGGTAGGAGAAGATACACTTCGGAAGTCCCGTCGGACTCCTGGACTCCCCGTTGAAAGACCCATCGTTAAACCCTCGTGTCGACAGTCCGATAAGGAGGAAGAAGAAAAAAAAAAAAAATAAAGAAAAAAATTTTTCTTAAATAAAGATGGACCTCCTATTCACGAAATGTTATGACACAACCAAAGACGGCGTGTCATCGTGCTTAGCCGGTGTCTGTATGTATACAGGGACCCGAAGGGACCACCGAGCCTACCATTTCTGACAGACGTTACGTCCTCTGGGTCCCGGTTAGGGGCCCAGTCCTTCTAGGAGACCTCCTCCTGCACCGCTGGGTGAGGTCATAAGAACGGACCCTTTGGGGTACCTGTCTTCCCGGACCGTCCGATACCAGGCACCCCAGCGTTTCTTAGACTGTGTTGACTCGCTGATTGTGTGTGTTTGTACAGGGGAGGGAAGACTTGGAGAGAGGGTGGAGGGTGGGGTAGGGTGAGGAGGTCCAACAGTGTCTCGTGACCCACACTACCTCGTTTTCGGAAGTGCTTAGGTGGTTTGTGTCCCGTCGGGACCTAAGTCCCAGCCGGAGGACCCGGCCGACACACGAGTGGGGTTCACCCCGGACACACGCCGGAGGCAGGATTCCACCGGGTGGGTCGGGACCGGTCCCAGTTGCTTCGGGGTCGTGGAGGACTTGGTCCTCTCCTTTGGTCTCGGGTCCGACTACGAACTTCCTCACTTTCCTCTTAGTCGGTGCCAGGAGTGGTGGTTTTTGTGTGTGGGTGTCGAGTAGTCTGGTCGGACCTTTGATTTTTATCCGCTGCGCTCCCCTGCCGCTTCTGTCGAGACTTCCTTCAAGCAACAACTGGTCTCCCCAACCTTTTCGTGGCAGAGAAGGGAGACCACCGTTTCGCCGGCTAACACGTTGCGCGCTCCTCGGCACCAATAGGCCCTGCCGTCAATTTGGCCGCCTCCCCGGGGCGGGCGCCTC
This sequence comes from Capra ibex, assembly GCA_006410555.1. NCBI lineage: Eukaryota > Metazoa > Chordata > Mammalia > Artiodactyla > Bovidae > Capra > Capra ibex. The sequence continues at coordinate 2,930,620 of SJYO01012962.1, read as the reverse complement.
GGCGCGACTCGACCCGCGGGCCCCGCGGGCAGGTCCACGGGGCGACCGTCCTCGCGGGCGGCGAGGCCCGGACAGGGGCCCGCCCGAGTCCCGAGGGCGAAGAGGACTCTCCGGGACGGCCGGCGACCAGGTGTGCGGGGGGTGGGAGTGCGCTTGAGCTTCGGAGTGCGGGTGGCCTCGGAGTAGTCAGGAACCGCAGGGCCTATTCAGTGTCCAGCTCAATTATTCACTTGAGAACTGTCCGGTGGCACGCGGGAACTCTCTATTCCCTCCGGAGTCGGACCCTATTTGCGACAGGCTCCAGTCCTCCGACCCTCCGTCCACAGAGACGTTTGCGAGAAAGGAGCCCAGTGCCCGCGGAAGCGGCCCAGAGCGCCCTCCCGCGCCCAGAGCGCTCTCCTGCGTGCGTCCGGCGGGCGCGGGCGCACGGAGCCCCACGCCCCCCGACCACCGCCGGGCGGGGACGACGTCGGCACGCGCTTCGGAGCCGGAGGGGCGGACGGGGTCTCAGGGCACTTGGACCTTCCTGACGCCACGGACGGCAGTACACGAACTTCTATTTGTGTCGGGGTGTGGGAGCCCCACTCTTAGGGTCTCAAGACTAAAAGAGCCTGCTACTGCATCTACTCCTACGGCGCCGAAGAGGAGGAGGGAGAAGGGAGGAAGAAGGTCACAGTCTAAGAAAGTCTTGCAAATAAAGGGAACCACAGGGGCAACGCCTGCACCGACTCCAGTGGCGCCCGGGATGAGTGGACGAGACAAGATTCTCGAAGCAGACGGTAAACCGCGACCGGGGTAGGACCGAGAGTCGTTTGTCGAAGGTCGACACTCTCCTCGGGGAACCGGTGGTCCTGGGTTTGGTCAGGGGTCCTACTTCAGTGACTAAGATCGTTACGGCTGTCAGGAGTTTGATGTCTATACCCTTTTGACCAGATGGATGGTACTGGAACTCGGTCCTCGGGCCTCTGGGACCCTGGTTAGGTCCGAGACAGAGACTACCCAAGACACACAACACGGTTCAGTGAAGTCAGTGCAGACTGAGACGCTGGGGTACCTGATATCGGGTGGTCCAAGGACACAGGTACCCTAGGAGGTCCGTTCTTATGACCTCACCCAAACGACACGGGAGGAGCTCCCTTAGAAGGACTGGGTCTCTAGTTTGGACGTAGAGAACGCAGAGGACGTGACCGTTTGTCCAAGAAAGTATCCGAAGATCATCCGAGATTATCCGAGAACCAGTTTCGTGATTGATTGGGACTTGAGGTAAAAGAGTCCCAAATTTTACTTCCGTAAAGGAGTAGACATTTCACTGATCTAGAGGGGTCAGGGAAGGATGTTCACGTCTGACACAGTAACCGACCTAAACCCGGACTCGACCTGACATACGTCGGGAGAGAGTCCTTGTGGAAACAGAAAGGACGGAACTCGAATCGAAGACAGATCTTTCAACGTTCTCAACTCTGTTACTCTCCTCCGACTCCTCGACAAACGAGGGGACTTAGTCCCCAAGCCTAGCTCAACTCCCTACGCCCCCACCCCCTCCCATTTCAGTTATGGATCTGGACTGTGCAATTGGTGACCTACTTAATAAAAGTGAAGACACTTTTTCCGAAACCGATACCGAAGTACCTCTTCGGGCGGTGTAGCATTTTGGCGACCACAGTGCTCGACAGAAGACCTCTCACCTTTGCCCGTCCTACACCAAACTTGACTGTCTTTCTGCTCCGTCACGTAAGGAGGAACCCCTCGAGCCTCGTTGGTAGTCCCCGTTCTTGGTCTTCGACGCTGAAAGACTGAACCTCGGTTGTCAGTTAGGTCCTAGTCCCTTTGGTCAACGAATCACGGTTCCACAAGTTTTTTGTTGTTCCTTTGTATGTGCGGGTTGGTGATGTCTTTTGTTAGTCGGTTGTCATAAAGAGTAAAAGTCCTCATTTTGAAGCGTAGATATTGTCGTTGAAGAGACCACCGAGTCTATCATTTCTGAGGTGGATGTTATGTCCTCTACGTCCAAGTCAGGGACCCAGCCCTTCTAGGGGACCTCTTCCTTTCCCGTTGAGTGAGGTCATAAGGACGGACCTCGTTGGGTACCTGTCTCCTCGGACCGCCCCGATGTCAGGTACACCAGCGTTTCTCAGTCTGTACTGACTCGTTGATTGAGAACGAACGAATGAATGTGTCGTCGAATGTGTGAAATTCTGTGAAAGTTTATGTACATTACCAACTTCATTGGATACCTCTTTGTGTGTCAACACAACTATAAGGATAAAAGATTTATTTTTGTAACTTGTCCCGGATGAATACTTTTGCCTTCAAAGTTTCGTCTGGTCCTTAGGTCCTGAGAACTAGGAACTATGTTTGGACCACAGACCATGAAGACTTAAGTACATTTATCTCGGGGTGAAGTCTCTCTTTTCGTCTAAGGATTCCATCTCCGGGGGGCTCAACAGTAAACAACAGATCAGCAACTCAACACAGGTTGAGAAGTTGGGGTACCTGAAATCGGGAGGCCCCAGGAGACAGGTACCCTAAGAGGTCCGTTTTTGTGACCTCACCCAACGGTAAAGGAGGAGGTCCCCTAGAAGGACTGGGTCCTCAGTTTCGGCACAGAGGACGTAACAGTCCGTCTAAGGATTCGTGACTCGGTGGTCCCTTCGGGGACGCAGTAGTGTCGAACATGGTATGAGTGACGGCACTCGGCCCCGGCGTAGGGACCGTACACGGGTGTCAGTGGAATGATCACACGACTCAGTGAGTCGTCTCATGTGTGAGTTGCTAACTAATACTACTTACTTTTGTCTGTGAGTTTCCGGTGAGGAGAGGACTCTAAATCCATGTTTTAAGAGACCCGATGATGTGGTAGGACACCACCTTTCCAGAGACGGCATGGAGGGAATCGGTCAATCTCTCTACTTTTCGGAAAAAGAAGATAAAGGACCTTTCCTTTTCACAACTACACTTTTCGTGTCCTCAAGTTACTCATGGATCTTTAGCGACCTCCAGGTGTAAAGGGTCTTGACATGGTCAGTGGGCCGAACTAGTGAAAGGGTGGGTCCTGGTGAGTCAGGGTGGTCTCTTCTGACGTAACGTCGAAGTCCCGGGAAAGACTGACTCCCAAACGCTAAGAACTGTAGAGACGACTCTCCTCGGCAAAACTTCTTCCACTACGAGGATGGTGGAAACAGTTAACCTACCACATCGGTGCAAATTCTAGTGACAGAAGACTTACTAAACTCCCCCTCACTGGACTCCGGAGGCCCGGACACAAAGTAGAGATTGTACCACTGTCGTGGGTGTAACACGCACCCGGACATCCACGAGTCTCCGCGCGGACTTCAGCCCACTCGCGGGTCATGTACCGACGAACTACGGAGAGAACCCCAAGAACTTCGTCCAGCAGTGAAAATTTGGTATTTTGGGGTCGGACGAAAAGAGAAAGACTCTATAATAGGTCTCGTTGTCTGGAACAAATTACAAAAAGACCGAAGGAAGGGAGACAAACGTCAGACCCCTCCTTCTTCCACCCCTCCCGTCTCCCTTTTACAACCTACGGGTGCACAACGTTTGCGGAGTGTAAGTAGGTGGCGTAAGGTGAGTTTCGTGCACAATAAAAATCGCGTACATCCGTAAATTATATACTATAGACACTGTGGTATGTATCCACTCCTTTCTTTCCTGGTGAGGTGTTTACTTCGACCTTTTGACCGATTAATGAATCCTTTTGTACTCAGACACAAAATAAAAATTGGTACGAGGGTTTCTTTAAGATACCTACCTAGTCTTTAATTACGGGAGGGTTTAGGTTTTAGTTTGTCTACATGAAGTCTTACTCCTTACGTAAAGATTCGTATTTGTATTATCTTTCTGTATGTCTAGACTGCTACACGTCATGTTCGGACCCTTTCGGTCTCTTTAGTCCAATTTCTCACTTACAGTGTAGTCTAATTTTATAAATATTGTATACACTTTCGGGTAATAAAGTAACACAATGAATAGAAAAGTAAGTGAAAATTCTCGAGAAACGTATACTTCCTTTACTCGTGAGTACAGAGTGCACAGTATACGGTAATTGATAAACGAACACCATAAGGCAGAACGTCTTTAAAATTGAGGATACGTCAATTTAAACATTTAGACGTCTTTAATTAATATTCGACTGAAGTAACACACATATATATATATATAAGATACATCAGTGGGAACTACAGTGAACTCGAGACACGAAACGGTTCTTATCGTATTTGATACGGTTTCTCGACAAACAACAACAATCTCAAAATCATCTCTCCCTAATATGTCTTAAAACCTGGACTTCAGAGGACGACGGAATTCTTTTCCCTCCCCCCGTCGACTATTGATAAAAACAACCTTAAAACTGTATTTCGACGGTAAGTATTTCGGAAGTTCGGGACAGAGAAAAGTTAGGTACGGGAGTAAAGAAACAGACTTTATGGTTGGTTCAGCGGTTGAGAGTGACTTACAAAAGTCTCTGTGTGCGGTCCTTTCAATAGTGTAGGCACTCACTGTTGCACACCGTCCGAGGTACGACCCACCGTCTGCGACTTATAGAACACTACAACAAGAAGTGCTGAAAGGTCCAGAGGAGGTAGACCCATCCGACCTATAGTTATATGGGTTAAGGAACTGATCAAAGAGTAAGACAGAAAGTTTCGACCCGTACGTCTTAAAGGATCATTTTCGATTTTGTCCGTCGGTACCTTAAGTCGTGAGGACCAAAGTGACACCACACACAACCAACGAGTCAGCAAAGACTGAGAAACGTTAGGGTACCTGATATTAGGCGGTCCGAGGAGACAGGTATCCTAAGAGGTCCGTTCTTATGATCTCACCCAACGGTAAAAGAGGAGGTCCCCTAGAAGGACTGGGTCCCTAGCTTAGACCCAGAGGGCGTAACCTCGGTCTAGGAAGTGGCAGACTCGGTGGTCCCTTTGGGACCGAAGTAATCCACAGAGAGTTAGAGGTTCGTCACAATAATCAAGACCACTGGTTCTTACCTTCTTTTTTTGGGTCAGCAAAAAATTTCAGTATTGTGACTTGCGTTACGTATTCCAGGAGATTAACTGGAGCTCCTTCGAGTCCTTGTGTCATCTAGTCGACGATTTACTGAACTCTACAAAGCTAAATCTCTTCCACAGACCGAGGGATTGTCTAAACAGACGGGTATTTAAAGAACTAATCCGATTTCCGGAGACGGTCGTCTCGGCTCAGAAGTTAAGTCGTGCAGGAAGTAAACTCGTCCATGACACTGACTTTCGCACAAGCTAGACCCACTGTGTTATAAATTTAAATTTTGACACGAGTGTCCAGTAAAAGTTCTCTAGGTAAAGAATTAGATCCACCCTATACCTTTGAGTCCAACCTCAATGCTACGAGAACCTCCAAAGAATTGACGTTGACACCCCACCTCTCTCTAGGAAGACTGACGCATGGTGGACGGTTCCTACTGAACAAAGTTCGTAGAGTCACGGCGAACACCCTTTTACGTCAATTTGTGAACAAAAAAAATTCGGTGGGGAAAACACTCACTGATCAAAGAGAGTTAGACAATAATAATAGTAAAATCAACCGCCGTGGTACAGAGTCCACACTGGACTCCCCAGATGCAAGGGACTGATCACTAACTTAGGCCCGGGGGACGTAACGTTCACACCTCAGAATCGGTGATCTGGTGGTCCCTTCAGGGATTTGTAAATAAAAACTACCAGGTTAAGTCGAAGGTATTCTGTGGTGACTTTACGGGTCTCATTTAAGAATCATAATTAGGGACCGTAGTTTCTATTATGTTCTTGAAGAGTGACATAGAGACGAGTTTTGGTCTGTTAACCAATTCTTAGACGTACCTTAACCCCCGAATAAATGGTTGAAAAGGTGAGAAGTAGATAACCTTCATCTCCATATACTTGTTGTATCAACGAAAACTTAACGAGTCGGGGGGAAAAAAATTGAGGATTATAAGAAAGATAGTTCTTTTGGTTCGACTATTATCACCTTTACACTTTTGGAACGAATCTTTATGAATTTTTTTTTTTTTTCGTTCGTTTGTTTTTTCGGAGATTCAAAAACCAAAAGATCTTGAAAGAAAAGGGTTCTTTTCTTAGATAAAAGAAGACCCATCAAAAGGGGTCGGTTCATATTGATTTCTCAAGAGAGTTGGTCCTTCTAAGTCCTGTTTTTATTCATCCATATTGATACCTAGGGTGTGTTTGACTTAACAAAACCCTATTTTAATAAAGACGGTCACTAAGAAATTCTTACCATCAATTTTGGTAACTGTGACCTAGTTTATAAGGTTCGTAGGATTTAATTGACTTGTAATCTCTTTATTACGGGTCGATAAACTGAAGACCCGAAGTGTCCACCGAGTCACTACTTCTTAGTTGGACGTTACGTCGTCAGTTCCCAAGCTAGGGACCCAACCCTTCTAGACGTCCTCTCCCCTTACCGTCGAGTGACGTCACAAGAACGGACCTCTTAGGGCACCTACCTCCGCGGACCGCCCGGTGTCGCGCACCCCCACGTCTATTGGTCTGTGCTGACTTCGCCGAGTCGTGTGCGCGCGTCCCAGAGTCGTCGACACCGGGGGTCCGAGAACTCGACCCCGAGCCCTCAACGCCGAGTCAGTGGGACACCGTGCACCCTGAGAACCCCTGGTCCCTAACCTGAACACGGGGACGTGACGTTCGACCTAAGAATTGGTGACGCAGTGGTCCCTGCGGAGGTTCCACCAGTGCACGTCCGTTCCATGGGACGACGTAGACCCAGTCCGAACCTGTCCCTAGAGACGGTTCTTGCTCTCGGGATCCCAGGTTTTGACACGAAGGAGCCGTAGAGGGGTCTCCGAGACACGGGGGTGGTCCGTGACGGTCCCTCTGTCTCACCGAGCCGACGAGAGGGAGGTCCCTCTGGAGGTATAACGGGGTGCACTGAGACGGAGGAGGGGACGAAGTGGGTCTCGGCGCGACGTCTGTCCGTTCAGAGGAGCCACAAGACAGACCACCGAGGAGAACACACCAGCAGAGACGACTGCGACGTCGAGCGGCACCAGGATCGGAGAGCGGTGACCGTGGTCCCGGTGTCGGAGAGGTTCGAGGTCCAGATCTTGTCGCGCCTACCACTCGCGGACGTCCACTCGCCGTCGAGACTGCAAAGAGTGTGAGGCAAAGTCCCGAAATTACGAGAGGGGATTGGCGTCGGTGTGCAAACCCTTCAAAAATGTGTCCCCTCCAACGACGTCTGGGAACCGGCGGTACAACGCGGGTATTTAGGGAGTGGCGTACGGAAGGTAGGGACGACATCAGAGAGGGGTGGGAGAGAAACCAACAACGACAAAAGAGCCAGGAAGGTTATGAAGATATCGGTTTAAAGACATAATTTAAGACAAACTTTATGAATAATACTAAATACAACAGGACTAACCGGGAGACCATGTGTTAGGGACTCGGACGGTTGTCACAGACGGAGGGACGTGTGCCCGTGTGTGTGTCTGTCTGTGTGTCTGTGCGCGACAAGACTCAGGCCGGGACACGGCACACCATCGTTTCACGCTACACGAAGACAGCTGAAGTTTTGGTTACAAGAAGTCGGTCCAAACTGGGCATAGTTTCCAGACCGGTACGCACTTCCCTAGACTTGACCTGCTAACGGGGTCTGTCTCCATCCTGTCGCCCGCTTGTCGCAAAAGAATCGCACCGGGGACAGGGTGGACCTTTGTGTGGAGGGAAACTGAAATTGTAGACACCGGAACTGAGTGTTGGTGTTTCTCGACGAGCAATATTTGCCACTCACCTTTCACACGAACAAACGGGTCCGCAAACGGGCACTAAGGGTTTGTGCCGGCATTGAAGACAAGAAAACTACACGGAAAGCAAATTTCTCTCTTTTCCAGCGACCGTTAGGGGGTATGAGCCTCCCTCCCTCTGTCGTGTCCGGCCCCACCCAGACTCGGATGCGCCCCCAGTGCCCCTGCCCCACGGGCACTGTGGACTAAGGGACGAGCCAGTAGCTCCGACGGTCAACGGTGGGAGTGACGATGAATCCCTGTCAGCTTCCATTCAAAAATTTCCTTCGTCCACACACTCGCGATTCAGTGAAGTCAGCGCAGGCTGAGAGACGCTGGGGCACCTGACGTCGGGTGGTCCGAGGAGACAGGTACCCTAAGAGGTCCGTCCTTGTGTCCCGACCCGACGGCGCGGGCGGAGGTCCCTAACTTGGACACGGACAATACAGAGGACGTGGCCGTCCGCCCAAGAAATGGTGATCACGGTGGGCCCTTCGGCTTTCCTTCATCCATTGAAAGGGCTGTCGGTGCCACACACACTCTCCCCAAAACCTCCGCGTGTGCACCCGCTCCTCGGGTCGACGTCGCTCTCGGGCGACACGGGTCGGCCCCGCGGGAGCGAAGTCCGGCGGTCGTCGAGTCCCGCCTGGCCCTCGCCGGTTCCGGTTCTGACGACGGCGTCTGAACCCGCCTTCGGAGAGGTCGCGGTTGCGGGAGGGGCGTGGCTCGTGCCGTGTTTGACCCCGAGGTCCGACCCTGCACCCCTCGGACTGAGTCGTGCTGGACGAGGGTGGCCTCAGTAGACAGGACCTCGGTGCCGACGCCCGAAGAGGCAGTTGGGGTCCCGGCGGGCTCCTCCTCGACTTCTCGTTGCTCCGTTTGGGGAGTTGGGGTCTCAAGGGCGAGGCGTCTCCTCTCCGTCAATATTGAGACGGAGCACGTCTTCGGGTGTCGGAGTGGAGAGAGAGGCAGACGTTTGACGAAGGGAGGAGGTTTCCCGGAGGGGTCGTTCCGAGGGACCTGGTCGGTGCCTCCGAGGCAGACGCACGGGAAGGGTGCCCGTAGGACCTCCGCCCCGCCCTCGAGCCCCCGCAGAAGGCACGCGTGGCCCGCGACTGATACACGACTCGTATTTCGCCCTCTACATTCGGATTGCGAGTTCGTCAAAGGCGCGAAGGGTCGGCCGCGATCACCATTTCCTGGGCGGACCGTTACGTCCTCCTCGTTCTCTGCGCCCAAGCTAGGGACTCAGCCCTTCGAGCGGACCTCCTCCCGTACCGTTGGGAGAGGACATACGAGCGGACCTCTTAGGGTACCAGTCTCCTCGGGTGTGTCGGGTGTCCCAACGTTGCTCAGTCTATGTTGAATCGAGACACGTCCGTCAAAGGGTAGATCATTCTTTTCCCTTTTTTTTATTCGGTTCAAAGAAGTTCGTGAACTGAGGTACGGGACCCCTCGAATAAGATGTCTTAGGTCCGTCCGCACCTCTCTGGGGACCCACGACCTCCTCCTGTACGAAGGACCGCTTCTGCGTTGGACTCCAACCGGGCCTTTTTGGTCGTCTTCCACTTGCCCTCCCTCCGCCCCTCCTTCTCCCGGTCCCACGTCCCCTCCTCCTCCGACGGGCGGGCGGCGGATCTCACCGGAGACAGGGCGCGAGGGCCCTGGGGTCTGGACGGCCGAAGGGTGCACCCGCCCGGTCCGGAGGGAGACCCGGAGGGACGTTACCCGGGTCCCAGGGGTGGGTGAGGATAAGGACCCCCGTCACGACAGGGGGAGAGAAAGGGGTCCGGACTCGAGTCATGGACCCCGTGTTCTACTCCCTTAACCTACCACTGACTTTCCGTTCCCTTCCTCCTTCCGTACCTACGTCTCACCCGGGCACCGCCCCCAGACTGGGGGACCGGGAGTCGCCCGAGAACCACTACAATGTCGTGGGGTCCCCTCGTCTCTTTGCAGTCCTCCCGTACCCCCCGTGTCCGCGAGGAAGGCGTCGGGACGCCGGAGGGGGAAAGAGTTCGGGGAGGGAGAAAGTCGAGTAGGACGAGCAGGGGCGTCTGAAACGAGGTCTTCGTCACTGACGTCACTGAAAGAAGGGTCATCGGCGCAAACCCCTGGTGGGACGTCCCCCACCCCCCCGACCAAGGAGGAGGACACTGGGGGTGGATGGGACGAGGACCTCCGGCTCCGGGACGACCTCTGCGGAGAAGAGGAGATCCGAGAAACTTGGGACAAAGAGTGAAAGACCCAGGTTCCTAGGGGCGAGAGACTGGAAGTCCCTGGACTGACAGGCCGTCCGACCCGAGAGGACGCCTTCTCTGTCTCGGCAAGCAGACCGTCCCAGACGAGCCCCTCGGCCCCCTGTCCCAGTCGAGAGTCTCCTGGAACTCGTAGTGGAACTCTTAAATGGGGCTCCAATTCCTCTCGGTAATGCTCAAAGGTCGTCCCCTCTGTGTGTCAATCTAGACACAAAGTCTTTCTATTGGAGGTCGTAAAAATCGATATTTCCCAACTATAAAAATCGATACTTCCCAACGGATCCGATTACTTAGTGAACAGTGTCCAGAACAGAGTAGCCCGGAGTAGGTAGTTATGAGTAGAGATTAGGTAATGGGTCTGTGGGTCCGGTGGACCTAAATACCCCTACACTCTCTCGGGTCACGTCTTACACTCCCACCCCCTAAGGCTTGACCCTCGGAGACTCCACGGAGAATGGACTCCACAAGGTAGTGGGGACCGGGTCCCATTTTATACTAAAGAGGTATTCGGTGACCCCAAAAATTTTTACAGAGAAAACGTCGGGTGGTCTTGATCCAACGATATATGAGCAAGGTTGTCCTCTCCTACACACATTTAGTGGACTAATTCAACAATGACCCATTTAGTCCTCGTAGACAGACACACTCGCTCGGACTCCGGGCCCCAACCACCAGACACCGTGGTTGTCACCATAGAAGGGCACCCGCCGTAGCGTCTCGGTTCTTTGCGGGTGGTCGACGAGGGGCACTGATGGTTTACACCCGAGGTCCCACGCAGACGAGCCTGCCTGGGGTCGGACCGGGCAGTGTGCGACACGTCGGAACCCGTTTCGCGAGACGGAGAGAGACGGGAGACGGTAGAGGAAAGATTTTACTTCGCTATTGTCTCAGCTGGAGTACCCCCACAACATTCCTAAACTAGTCATACACGTTTCCCAAATCTTATGACAGACCATGTGTCCTTCGTCCAAGAGTATCTTATAATAGAGTAGAAGAATAGTAAAGTGGGGTGCGGAGATAGGGGGCGGCGTTAGCGGCCAGATACCTCTGTCCTCGTCTTCGCTTGGATACACACGGACAAAGACCGGGTAACTGAGTCGTACCTAAGAACCAGACAGGTACAGGTTTCTCGGGGACCGACACAGGGTCGGAGACACTGCAAGGGTGACCACGAAAAAGGGTCGAATTGAGGTCTTACGGACGAACAGAGGAACCTAGCACAGTTGGGGTAGATTAATCATTAATTGTATAAACGTCTCTAAATTCTGACCCACGGACCCTATTGAGATTGATTGACAGACTACACTTAATTTGGTTCCCACAAACATAAAGTTCAAAGGTCTCATAAGATTCGTGAGGTATTACAAACCACTTACTTATTCACTGTACTTCCCGTTGTTTTCTGCCGTGGTAGACCCGAGCACATCGAGGCAATAAGGCAACGCGCGTGGTGTGTCTTCGTCCGACACGACACTCGTCGATGTTTTACTAGAGTAAATTAAATGATTCGCATTTGGAATTTAGTAAGACGTTTCGACTTGTGTCAGTACTTTAGTGTAGTTAATTAAGACCAGTTGACTGGTCTATGAAACGATGAACTATTTGAATTTTACGTCGTAAATGACTATATCTAATTGGCACTGAATTCCTTTGATTTAAATGTCTGAATGTGTTAACTGTTTAATCTCCGATAAACTGAATGGTTTCGTCAGAAGTCGAAATGTTTTTTTTCCAGGTGACCTTCTTAGATATTTAAAGTCTGAGAAACACTCACAATTTTGTTGAGTTAAAGACTTTAAGAAAAAAAAAAGTCCCTATGTAGGTGACATGTTCATTTACGTTGAGATTTTATGATGACAACTTGAATCATCTTTACAGGGTCTCGTTTACGTCCACGACTACTCGTATGTCTTGAACATTTTCTTATTTTACATCTTTACATAATTTCCACTGTCTACTCTTCTTCCTGGTTTCCACTGGTTCTTTCTTTAATAACCTTCTCCTTCTTACAGTCGTGCCGATTGCCGGTCTGTCTTAGGTCCGGACGTCCCATAAGATCCCTGTCGTCCTCAGACACGTGGGTAGGGATCGAATCCTCTTGGTTCTCTCTGGGCTCGGGTACCTCGTCCGTCGTCTCTCCTGGGCACAGGGGCCACGGGGTCGGTTGCACGGGGCACCCCGTGAGAGAATCCGGGTCACCAAAAAAAGACACCCCGGGGTCAAGGGGTCGGTCCCAAACTTGAGCTCCGGGGACGTAACCTTTGTACCTCAGAGTGGTGCCCCGGTGGTCCTTTCAGAGAATTGAGAGAGAGACTGTCTCGATCATGGGGTCGTCTCGTCTCTACTCTGCCTCCGTCCGGAGCAGGTGCCGATCGTCCCGCGGACTAATTCCGCGAGGAAATTTAGGGTCCCCCTAGTTGGACTTTGCTACAGGAGTACGACTATCCTAAGCCAGTCGCAGAGGGTTCACAAAATACCCAAGGTGGTCTATTGTGAGAGGTGTGTATTTTTCTATAAGGTGTAAGAATTGTTAAGTGAACCGTGTTATTATTTCTGAGACTCTTGAAAAGAAAAAAATGTTCCTTCGGATAATTATAACTCTCTTTGTCAAGAAGGTACTCTACGTGAGACGTTTCGGGCGGCAACCAACGTATCGACGTGTGTCCCCGGTGACGAGTCGTAGTCGGCGACCCTTGTAGAGATTAAGTCTGGTCGTCCGCCACTCGAACTGGGACCAGTCGAGTTGAAAACGAAAAAGTTAGTCACTGAACACATTCCCCATCTTAGGCACGAATAGTCATTAACCACCTTTCTATCAATTACTTTGTCTTCCGTCCCAGTTTTCAGTTTTAGTGGACTCGTCACTGAGGAGCCACGAGGAAGGACCCGCCGTAAATGCAATTGACGTGCTCTCGCAAGGTCCCCTCTCGACTGAGTCGTTGGCCAGTACGGGCCTGGTGTTCGTGTTGGACTCAGTTGTGGTATTCTCTTTATGTCGGGTTTCGGGGTCCTCGTCTTCGAACGACAGGTCTGGAACGGACCTCACGTGTAAGGTCGGATCTACGATGTAAGTCTCTTCCGGTGGACTCTGACTTAATGCACGCCTTCTCAAACCTGTCACACTTTTTAAGGTAATGTACTTTTGATAAACTTAGATAATTTATACGAATCACTCTTGTTCTCCGACTCCATAACTAAACAGAAGATGTATATTTATTAATAGAATACATATAACATATTTTGAACCAGTTCACGAGTTTCAGATCTAGCACTTGGTTTCCCACCTGTATTTTAAAGTGAGTTATATTCTGGCGAGTCCTCTGTGTCCCCGGAACCTAAGCTAGGGACCCAGCCCTGCTAGAGGACCTCCTCCGTGCCGTTGGGTGAGGTCATAACAGCGGACCTCTTAGGGTACCAGATCTCACGTGCCCCAACGTTTCTCAGTCTGCGTTGACTCGCACATGTGCATGCATTGTCACCTCCTCCGACAGGAATGTTCGTCACAGGGTAGTGCCCTTCACAAATTTGTCTACGGCTTACGGGTTCACAGTCCGCACTGAAAGACGAGTCTAAGATTCAAAAAAAGACCAATAAATTAACGTATTCTGTTTGCGATTCAGCGAAACCAACACAGACTGAGACACGCTGGGATACCTACCTGGGAACGTCGGGCGGTCCGAGGAGACAGGTACCCTAGGAGGTCCGTTATTATGACCTCACCCGACGGTACGGGAGGAAGTCCCCTAGAAGGTTGGGTTCCTAGTTTAGGTACAGAGAATACGGGTGAGGTCACAAGAACGGACCTCCTAGGGTCCCTGCCCCCTCGGACCACCCGACGGTAGATTCCCCAGCGTGTCTCAGCCTGTGTTGACTTCGCTGAGTCGTCGTCGTCGTCGTCGTTGGACGTAAGCGTCCGTCCAAGAAATGGTGATCGCGGTTGACCCTTCGGACAAATTTGTTGTGACGGAGTAACACCCCCCACCCCCCACCATCAACTCTAATGAAACGAACAGGAACGGGATTCAGTGTCCTAGCACAGGGTCCGGCTTAGGAGAGACTACAAAGGCGAAAATTAAGAGTCAAGTTAGACTTTTACCCTTTGTGATCGGAGACTCTACGGGTCGGCAAGGACGAGAAGGATTAGCGACCCAGGTCCAGTAAGAAATTATGGCACTCTGAGAATGGACAGAAGGGTCGTTTAAGGAGAGTGACAAGGTAGGCCGTCTGAACCAAAGATAAGGACTCGTTAATTTCCTGAAACTGATGTCGGGGAGTCCAGAGTTCAGATCACGGAAAATGTTACAATAGAGTTGTCTCCTAGCAAGTTCGAATAGCCTTATCCTTAAGACCAACACCAAAGTATTATATGAACAAAAGATAGGAGTGTGGAACCCGAAACTTGAGATGTTCATAATGTCGTTGGGCTGTCCCCTGACACACCCAGTAGAATATCCCTAAGTGAGGGTGCACACAAGACCAGAGGCCTCTTGGCTTCTTCCGACGACACTTGTCTAAATAAATGTAAAAGTAGTAATTTTTTTTTATTTTGTACAGGACTTTCCGTGTAAAAATAAACCTTCCGTCGGGAAGTACTACGTTTAGGGTCGAAGAGACACTTTACAGAGTGATTACCACATTCAGCGTATGGATAACAAAGACCGGACCTTGGTTCTTTTGCCGTGTCGGGGACCTTCGAGCGAACAATGTGTCGACCGGACTGTCAATTACTTACCCGAAATAACCCGACCTCCCGTCGTCCGGAGGGACTCGGCTCAAATCCTGGGTCGCCCAGTCCCCCGAAGCTTGCTTCGAGATTGCAGTACGACAATTGAGGGCCTGAGAACCGTCTGGTCTCAAAAGACAAAACTTTCCTTACCGGAGCACGAAGAGCACTTGTTCAGGACAATCTCTAGTTTCGTTAGAAAGTATTGAAGTAAAACTACTCAATTCCCTTTTACTTGGTCTTTGTACTCCTAATTTACAGGGAATTTTAAGGGGAACTCTACGTTTATGACTCTTCTTACACGACCCGGCTTGATGTATACCCAAAAATAGTCTGGGGTTGGTACACCCCTTCGTTGCGCTCCGAAGACTGTTTAGCTCTGTGCAGACCCAACCAGAGACGGATTAACCAGACGGAATGCCAGGAACCCCCCCCAGAGTCTTACCCTTCCCGTGGACACGAGGGGACGCCGGACGAGGGCGGGCGTCCCGAATAAGAGCGGTTTGCCTGGTTCACGTTGGTCGGTTGCAATTCAACAATAAAACGAAATTTAGGGAGTAATGAACTTCGTTAAGGTGGGTCAATTTCTACAGAGAATCCCGAGGTTCGAATATTCCTTTTTACTAAAACAAATACACAATTAAAGAGTGATTTTTGTGTCATGAGAGTTTCCTTAAAGATATTGTATATTGGTTTCTCCTTACGATTGAGCTAGACAGAGCAAACAAAAGTCTATAGAAACATAGATAGATTTGTAAATAGGATTTTAATAATTGTTGAAGAACGGACGTTAATTAGTTTTTTATAGGAATTTTCTCCCCACCGTCTCTCTACTTGTAGATACCCTCCTTTAATCCCTGTTAGACAACGAACTTACACGTTTCTTACACTTTTGTATCTCCACAAAAGGAAAAAAAATTCTAGAAAACTACACGTGGTAAAAAATTTCAGAAATAACTTAAGTTACCATAACTTTGTTGTAACAAAGACGAAGTGTAAAACGAAAAAACCGGTGTTCTGCACGCCCTAGAATCGACGGGGTGGTCCCTAGTTTGAGCGTGGCAGGTGTGACCTTCTCCCTCGGGACTGGCGGCGTGACGGTCCCCGCAGGGGTACCTCCCAAAATAAACAAGTAAAACTAACTCCACTTTAAGTATACTGTACTTTTATTGGTAAAATTTGACTTGTTGAGTCGTAAATTATGTCAGAGGCACAACATATTAGCAGTGGAAATGAACGTTTTATAAAAGTGACGGAATTTTTTACTCACTCACTTTCAGCGAGTAAGCACAAGCTGTGAAGTGCTTGGGCACCTGATATGTCAGGCACCTTAAGAGGTCCGGTCTTCTGACCTCACCCCTCGGAAAGGGAGGAGGTCCCCTAGAAGGGTTGGGTCCCTAGTTTGGGTCCAGAGGGAGTAATGTCCGTCTAAGAAGTGGTCGACTCGGTGTCCCTTCGGGTCCCTATGACCTCGCCCCTCGGGTAGGAAAGAGGTCGCCTAGAAGGGTTTGGTCCCCAGGTTAGGTCCAGAGGGAGTAATGTCCGCCTAAGAAGTGGTCGACTCGGTGTCCCTCCGGGGAATCTTTTACTTAGACAGGGCACTTCGTCAACGAGGTATCGGGGGAGTGGGGTCCGGGACCGTCGGTGGTCAGTCGAAAGACACAGACGTCCGGCTGGACAAGTAGTCACCTTAGTATGTCACTCACTGGGGGCCACAGACCGAAGAAAGTGAATGTTATAAAACTCCAAGTAAGTGGAGCATTGTCCATAGCTATGAAGTAAGGAAAAGTACCGACTTATTCAAGGTACTAGGTATGTGTGGTGTAAACTAATAAGTAAGCGGGTACCTCCTGTAAACTCGACAAAGGTGGAAGACGGATAACACTGATCACAACGACCTTTGTGCATATATGGGTACATAAATAACCTTGTGAACGAAAGTCAAGAGAAGTCGTATAAGATCCTCACCTTAACAATCTTCTAGCAAACTACGATGTTTCTTGACATCGACACGAGACGTTCAGATCAAATAAAAGTCGTGGCCTCGTGTGGGTCCAGTGTTAGGGGTGCCGAGAGAGGTTGTCAGGGGTGGTGGTCATCCGGGTAGTGACCGAGGGGACGTGACCTTGATTTGACTCTCGACTACAAAGAGAAGGACTGCGGTGTTTCTCGTACTCGTTTTCCGCCTCCAATGCCCCCAACGACCCCCTAACGGTGACTGGTAGCTCCCTTCATTCTCTCGGGGGTGGGACCCTTCCTTGTCACAAGTGGCTCCGACCCCGACTGGGGACTCCCGCAGACAAACGTGAAGGGCGGGATACCAGTTCCAGTGGTTGCCTGATGTCGTTGAGGTACACCGTTTTAGTGGTTCCGAAATGGGAAGAGTTCTGGCCTTCAAACCTAGTACAAGAGTTCGTTTCTTAGTTGGTTACTCCTACGACCAGTTTCCGTTCACCATCCTGCCCATCCACAAGTTGGTTGGAGTGAGAATCCTTGTCAACGTCTCTTCGTCTACCTTAAAAAATGGAGGGAAAAAACACAGATCTATCTTCAGTGTGGGGAACCACATACTGGAGGTTTTACTTTTGTGTATAGATGTCTTTGGCCATGTGAGTGCAAGTGTCGTCGTAATGAGGATTATCGGGTTTTGCTTTCGTTGGGCTTGTCGGTAGTCGACTGTTGACTTATTTGTCTGACACCTACGCTATCTTATCGCGAGTCGGTAGTCTTATTTGCCTCATGAAGCCCGTACCTTTGGCACTCCTCAGGGTCTGCGTGTTCTTTACTCCCTCCGCGCTCCTTTAGACGAGGTGTTAAAGTACAGTCGTCTAAATATTTATATCTATTGTAACGATTCAAAGATCTTTTTATATTGAGAGGTTGTGACCTTTTGTTTATCTTTCGACTTATTTCGTTAAAATCGTAATTTTTTTTTCGGCTAGACTGCTTATAGAGTGGAAGGCTTGTGGAGGGGGATGTTGCGCTCAGAGTCTACTAAAACGACGACCCAAAATGGCCTAGAAGTCACCTTCCCAGTCGGAATACTCAAGAGTGTCCCCCGCGATCACCACTTCTCGGTGGACGGTCCCGTCCTCTGCATTCTCTGGGCCCAAGCTAGGGACCCAGCCCTTCTAGGGGACCTCCTCCCGCACCGTTGGGTGAGGTCATAAGAACGGACCTCTTAGGGTACCTGTCCCCTTGGACCACCCGGTGCCAGCTGTCCCAGTGTGTCTCACGCCGTGCCGACTTCACTGAATCGTGCGTGGGTGCATGCGTGTCTGTTCTCCCTTCTGCTCGTCCAGCGAACCAACCTTTCGATCATGGCCAAACTGTCGTCTTACTTCGGTCCTGTCAAGTTCTCCTCTTTTTGGTTGTTGATCCCATTAGAGTAATTATTTACATCTAATCTTCAGCATTCATCTTTGTTAACTGTATGTTGGGAGAGTTTTGTCTTTATAAAAATATTGTTTTATATGGTATTAGTTTCAATCTCAATTTTTTTCTTTTGTCCGAATCCCCTCTATAAACGTCCTAGCTATTGTTTCCTGAACCATTTATATATAAATAAAATAGTCTATTGAATATAAATTACCTCTTTCTTGGATTCGTTTATTTAATTCTTTACTTTCGTGAGGTTGTCCTTTCACCTTCTTTTTTACTCTTGTCCATTAAAAGTTTTCACCTTTATGTTCATGGTAATAACGTATATAAAAAAGAATAAATTTTCTAATGAATTTAATGAATAAATCTAATAAATTTGACGAATTTTAATACCATAAGTATAAGATATTAAAAAAGTGAATTTCTCTCGTAAAGACTCTTAAGTTTACGTAGAACGTGCGTTTGCAAATATCTTACAATCGTAGTATTAAGATGGATATTTTGTAAACTTTTTTATTTCGTTGTTATATAGTGAACTTTTATAATCTTTACGCCCCTTGTGGTACTCTTCGACCTTCGAACGTGTCATTTGACACTTTCACCGCAGGAAGTCCTGGCCGACGCCCATCGTCTCTCGGGCTTTCCGAATCAGTGTGACATAAAGACTCCCCTTTTTGTCTGTTTCACAACCATCGACAATTACCAAGAAGTACCCTTTATCTACCCCTTTGTCCCCGTCTGAAGTAAAACCCCCCGAGGTTTTAGTGACGTCTACCACTGACGTCGGTACTTTAATTTTCTGCGAATGAGGAACCTTCTTTTCAATACTGGTTGGATCTGTCGTATAAGTTTTCGTCTGTAATAAAACGACTGATTCCAGGCAGATCAGTTCCGATACCAAAAAGGACACCAGTACATACCTACACTCTCAACTTGACACTTCTTCCGACTCGTGGCTTCTTAACTACGAAAACTTGACAGCACAACCTCTTCTGAGAACTCTCAGGGAACCTGACGTTCCTCTAGGTCGGTCAGGTAAGACTTCCTCTAGTCGGGACCCTAAAGAAACCTTCCTTACAACGACTTCGACTTTGAGGTCATGAAACCGGTGGAGTACTCTTCTCAACTGAGTAACCTTTTCTGAGACTACGACCCTCCCTAACCCCCGTCCTCCTCTTCCCCTACTGTCTCCTACTCTACCGACCTACCGTAGTGCCTGAGCTACCGGTACTCAGACTCCCTTGAGGCCCTCTACCACTACCTGTCCCTCCGGACCGCACGACGCTAAGTACCCCAGCGTTTCTCAGCCTGTGCTGACTCGCTGACTTGACTCGACTTGACTTCCTAAGAAGACGAGGCAAAGGGGTGAGTGTATCTTTACTGGCAAAAAATTACGAGGGGAGAAAGGAAAGAGATTACACTCTTTCTGTTGGAGTGACAAACTAGATATACAACATTCTACAACGTTATTGTAGCACTCTTTTTATTACCTTACAAGAACCATATTTTGAATGTCTCCCCTTTGGGGTACGACCTAAGGGGGGGTTTTATACGAAATTTTTTTATTCATTCGAAGACATCAAAATAAAAGTTAAGTCAAAATTTAATATGTACGTGAAGTCGGAGTGCTTCATCTCCAAGTGAATATTACTAAAATCCAGAATTTTTTGATTTCCAACAAAAAGGGAGCACCGTAACAGTACGAAAAACGTTACTAAGATGTGAAGACATATCGATGTTTGCGTTCGGAGGGCTCTGGTGCGAACACTATGTGTGAACAGTAAGTGTCCGGTTCGGTGTCCTACGGTGACAACCCAAATGCGATGCCACCTGAAAATGAATTCGACTCGACTTACTCCTTTCTTTTTTTTTTAGAGAAAGAGTATTTGTCTTTTTACTGTTAACAAATTCTAAATTCTAAGTTTTAGACTACTCGAGATTGAAATTTTCAGGAAATTCAACCCAAAACTTGTAGTACCTAACTTTAACGTACAGAAAATAATTGACGTAAAGTCTTAGTTCAGTTTTCTTTTATGAAACCTGGTCAAATTTTTACACTCGTAAGTGTTCACAAGTCTTGTTTTGAGAGGTTCTCAGTGTAAAAGTTTGAAGTAAAGATACGGTCGATACGTTTCACTTAGCGTAGCAAATATCCGAGGGTCTGGAGACACTATATAGTGAGCGATTTCGACTGTTAGACACGTAAGTATAAACTTGGATAGATTTCAGCGGAAAAAAAAAAAAAAAATTTGCCCCGACTACATCAAGACTTTAGTTTCAAAACCCATTTAGTGTAATGCAAAAGAAGACTAAATGGGTTTCTATGAAATAAACATAAAGACTTAACCTGGTGTTGCCTGTCAATGTGAACCGTGAAATTTTAAAGAAAGACTGGATCAAGGTCTGAGATTCTTCATTAATTTCCAAATATTTAATTGGCAGTATCCAGGGACTCTTTGTCTATAAATTTCGTTTCGTAAGGAAAACAAAATACTCATTTATTTTACATGTCATTTCGTGAGGGTTTCATCTTATGTAGGATAATTTTTCACCGACATAAATACTTGTAGGCCAGAGATGTACACCCTTTATTCATCATCAATGAGTCTCTGACGTCAGATTAATCCCTGTGTACCCACCGCGATCACCATTTCTTGGGTGGACGCATTCTCTGCGCCCAAGCTAGGGTCCGAGCCCTTCTAGGGGACCCCCTCCCGTACCGTCGTGTGAGGTCCTAAGAACGGACCTCTTAGGGTACCTGTCTCCTCGGACCCAGTCAGGAACCCCAGCGTTTCTCAGTCTGTGCTGACTCGCAGACTCGTCGTCCGTCCTGCATAAATATGCTCTTGTCACGGCACTCCGCGTGCTTCACGACTTCATAAAGATTCGCGGGCCAAGTCTTCTCAGGGACCCCCGACCCCACAGGTCCTTCCCGAGATGGTGTGTGTCGCGAGGACCACTCTGACGTCCAAGTCCCGGGGACCAGCAGGGCACCGACTCCGAGACACGGGGGTCACCTCCCCCGGGTCCAGACTAGGGACCAGTCCCTTGACCTCTGGTCTACGGCTTTGGTTCTCAAGTGTCCGACGTTAATCTTTGGGGTGCACAGTGTCGCTTGTGGCTTCCAGGGAGCACGACGTCGATTCTGGCCCACGTCGGTCTAGTTGTCTATTCACATTTCTTTTCCGGCGTCCGAGTCGCGGTGGAGGAACGTCTGGCAGACCGTGAACCAGGTCGACACGGGGAGGGAAGGGAGACGACTCAGTCAGCCGGGGACTGAAGACTCCGAGAAGTATCGAGA
This sequence comes from Capra ibex, assembly GCA_006410555.1. Lineage (NCBI taxonomy): Eukaryota > Metazoa > Chordata > Mammalia > Artiodactyla > Bovidae > Capra > Capra ibex. Next base: position 2,909,162 of record SJYO01012962.1, on the reverse strand, counting down.
AACTTCCACACAAGTCAATACTGAGAGTTTTTAACGAGCAATGAAAAAAAGTTATTTATGGTCCGTGTCGCCTATGTTGCTCGTTCGAGGGACCAGGACTTCGAAGACCGGATTAGACACGAAACGCTAAAGAAATGAACAGAGAGAGGGTACCCTGATTCTCGACGAGCCACAGGGGTCACACCTCCTGGCTCGTCTAACACCTCCTCCTTCACCGTCGGGTGAGGTCACAAGAGCGGACCTCTTAGGGGTGCCTGTCTCCCCGGACCGTCCGAAGTCAGGTACCCCAGCGTCTCTCAGCCTGTGTTCAATCGTCAATGTAGTCATAAGAACGGACCTCTTAGGGTACTTGCCTCCTCGAGCCGCCTGATGTCAGGTACCCCAGCGTCTCTCAGCCTGTGCTGACTCACTGATTGTGTTACGGACTAGGTGTACCCCACCAAGTCCCCTCTGTCTTCTACACCACTACCTCTCTACCCCGAAGGGACCGACGAGTCCCCATTTCTTAGGCGGACGGTTACGTCCTCTGTGCCCAAGCTAGGGACTGGGTCTTTCTGGGGTGCACGACCCCTCGTCGACTCGGGCCCTTTGTGTTGAGGACTTCGGACACACGGATGTCGGGTGTGAGGTGTTGTCCTCTGCAGTGGAGAGTCCTTCTACACGGGGGCCGACCTCTCATCGGGGGCGAGTGGTGTTGGTCCCCTTTCGGACGGGTCGTGGTTACGGGTCGTGTCGGCTTTTGTCGGTTTCTTCTTCTACTTCCTCTCTTCCCTGAGCGAAGGGCGCTCGTCCTCCCTCTCCCGCTTCGGCTGCAGTCGCGGTTCGCACCGAAAAGGTGCGGCCGAGGAAGCCCACGACCGAAAGAGGTCATTGGGAGTCGCGGCCGCTCGGAAAGGGCAATGTCGCAATGGGCACACGGACGGACCAATAAGACGGGTTCGCACGGACCCCCGTGATTTGACAGCAGCGCGTTATTTCCGTTCCGGGAGCCTTCCAGTTCCGCCTCCGGGGACCCCCGAGACCCTTCTCGGCCGACCACGTGCACTGAGGGCCCGTAGGCGGGTCGGGAAGGGCCGCAGACTCGGCGTCCAGAGTCTACTAAATCTCGATCTCCGCTGAGGACCCCCCAGTCGCACTGAGTGTCCTCACCCTCCACTCGTTTCGTTACCGGGCTCACCGACGATCTGCTATGTAAAAACTTGAATTGATTTTATGGGACTCAGAGTATAAGTCCTATGACCAAGGGACTCGTTGTCTCTCGCTCTCCTCGTCACTCGACACTGGCCCGTACAGTCTCGGCGATTCGGTGGTGTCCCGTGGTCGCCGGAGCCGCGACGGACGGTCTGTGCCGAGTCGGCCCCTTCACGGGTGTCCACACGGGTTTCCTTTCGTCTTCGGGTGCCGGTTCCAGGTGCGAGGCTCGTCGGGGATTTGAGTTTGTCGACTCTCTTGTCCTTTGCACCCGGATGGGAGACGGGAAGGGGGACCCCTGGAATCTGACGGGTGAAAGTCCTTCTCTGCGACTCCACAAAAAAAAAAAAAAAAAAAATTTAAATAAAAAACCCGAACGACTTAGAATCAAGGGACTGGTCCCTAGCTTGGACACGGGGGATGTCATTTCGGTACTCAGAATGGGTGCCCTGGCGTCCCCTTTAGGAGTGCCTGTGAACTTTCCCTTTGTGAGATGTGTTTCCCGTGACGAGAGAGAGTTTCGACTTTTGGCACATAGTCGAGTCCTCCTTCTCGTTGTCTCGACACTGTCAAATGATTCTTTGCGGACAGTCGGACGTCAAATCTACTTACTCTAGTAAACTTGTTTTCGAGTTAGAGATTGTTGACACTTCTTTGGGAGTAATGCAGTTACGAGTCGGAGCTACAAACGTCTTGGTCCCAGGACCAACAACCTCAAACCTCTAAAAAGTCGCCCAGGGCTTACCTCTGAGTACTGTGACCTCTGGGAGAGGAGTCAGAGCGAGGCCGCAGGTCGAGCCCGTCTCAGGGGGAGCCAGAGTGAGACCGTAGACTGAGGTCACCTCAGGAGGAGGTGCCAGGCCGAGACCGCCTCAGGAGGAGTCAGAGTGAGACCGTAGACTGAGGTCTCCTCAGGAGGAGGCACCAGAACGAGACTCCAGGCTGAGGTCACCTCAGGAGGAACCAGAACGAGACTCCAGGCTGAGGTCACCTCAGGAGGAACCAGAACGAGACTGCAGACTGAGGTCACCTCAGGAGGAGGAGCCAGGCCGAGACCGCCTCAGGAGGAGTCAGAGTGAGACCGTAGACTGAGGTCTCCTCAGGAGGAGGCACCAGAACGAGACTCCAGGCTGAGGTCACCTCAGGAGGAACCAGAACGAGACTGCAGACTGAGGTCACCTCAGGAGGAGGTGCCAGGCCGAGACCGCCTCAGGAGGAGTCTGAGTGAGACCGTAGACTGAGGCCGTAGACTGAGGTCTCCTCAGGAGGAGGCACCAGAACGAGACTCCAGGCTGAGGTCACCTCAGGAGGAACCAGAACGAGACTGCAGGCTGAGGTCACCTCAGGAGGAGGAGCCAGAACAAGATTGTAGACTGAGGAGGAGGAGCCAGGACGAGGCGGCAGACTGAGCAAAACGAGTGTGTGACGACTGGTGTGCAGGCCCGCCACGACTGGCGAGTGACGACACACGTGCGACTGAGGGACGGAGGTCCGGGGGCATTCAGGAGGCGAGGCCGAGGAGACAGAGTACACGTAAAGAGTAACGGGAAGAGAGGAGCTTTTAGTCCGGTCGCGTAGTCGCTGCAGGTGGGATGCCTTCGGTGTGCCAGAGTATTTCGGTAGAGACTCACTCGAACTTTTGGATTCTTCTTTCGAGTGAGGGGAACGTCACGATTGTATTAAAGACGAAGGAAGACTCAGATTAGACGAAGGGGTCTAAAGACGGAAAAGAGAACACCAGAGGAAACGACAGAAATCCTGTACTTGAGTGTAAAGACCCGTTTTCTGTGGGTCTAGACAGTCAAGTCGACCTGGGAATAAGACGTGAATACAGGTCTCAAGAAGCACCGGTCCTGTGAGGTGGACGCACGAGACTGGTGTCGAGGAGACAGGCTCCCTCTTCTCTTCTTTAAGTCTACTCGGGTGACTTCCCGTTACGATGTCACGACCACCGACGCCACCCCGACGACCGAATAAACTCCACGCAAAAGGAGCAGGGGGCTCGGGGACGTACTACGTCACTCGCGTGACGTTGCCTACGCACTTTGTTCCCTCGTCGCCCGCGCGCCGAGAGGCATGGACAAGTCTCCGACGTCGGTCGACCGAGTGCCGATTCACGACTCGTTTCTACCTTGGGCGGAAGACGAAGGGTTCTGACCCGTCTTTCGCCTTTGTCAGTGTTGCACTAATCCCGCGTCGCACTTGGGCAAAAACGTTTTTGTTTGTACAGAGAAAGTACATCAGATTTTTATGAATAACTAGTGACACTGACACGATTGTTCAGGGATAGTTGACCCCTGTTGTCTTTCCACAGAAGAGACTTCTGGCCTCAGGTTTTAGACATAGAGCCCCGCCTTTGGGTCTACAGTCGTCACGGGCGACGTCTCCTGAACCCCTGCTCGGACGAGGAACAGTGCAGGTCGAAGGCCACTACGGGCGGAGGGAACCGGACTCCAGTAGTGAGGTCGGGCTTTCCGGTCGCAGAACGTCAGAGACGAGACTCAAGTGCAGCGAAAGGGGAGGCACTCACGTGACTTGAAGGGAGATGGGCGGAGAATGTTCCTATGTACAGTAGTGCGAGTTCCGAGGGACCGATTAGGACCTATTGACGACAGAAGTCTAGGAATTAGTGTGGACGTTTCCGAAGGGACCACGAGTCTATAATTTCTTAGACGGATGGTCACGTCCTCTGGCCCAAACTAGGGACCCAGCCCTTTTAGGGGACCTCTTTCTTTACCGTTGGGCGAGGTCACAAGAACGGACCTCTTGGGGTCCCTGCCGCCTCAGACCGTCCGATACCAGGTATCCCAGTGTCAGTCTACTGGTTCACTGATTCGTGCGTTTCCATTGTCAATGTCAAAAGTCTTAATCCCACCCTGATAGAACCCCACCACCGTAATAGGCGTCTGGTGAGTGTTTATGGACACCACACAGGTCCCGCCGCACCCCGCTCACCTGTGTAGACGCCCCGGACAGAGTGCCCTACTCCTAACTCCCGAGTCGACGCACTCGCAGTGACACCTCGAAGTGTCTGCGGTCCGCCCCACCCCACCCCCTCCCCTTTGAATCCAGTCACTCGTCTTGTGGTGGACCAACCCTTCCGTGGTTTATTAGTACCAACAGTGGTCCACCGATCTTTATGACGACGGTGGCAATGGAAGAAAAGCGAACTGATATATACATTTTTATGGAGAAAATTACATCAATTGCAGTCGACTAAAATCTTTTTATGTTACTAGAATGTAGTATCTACTATGTCGTCTTTTTTTAATGGACCTTAACACAATCAAATTGAAAAAAGACTAAATGAAAATTGAACGAAACGAGTAGACAGTTACACAAGTACTTTCAAATCTTTGTCCGTCTTTACTTACAATAGTTAAAATTTCAAACTCCTATATTACATTCTATGGAAATATTAAATAAATTCGTTGTGTGATAACAATTGGCAAACCGAACAAAGGTTGATCTAGGGATAATAACCTGTTACACCGACGAAGGTTGAACCGTGATTGTTTGGTTGTGTTTCAGTCTTTTTGACCCACTTTTAGTCAGTGTCCGCCCCCCCCTCCCCCCGCCCGACCCTCCTCTTGTCGACTCTTTGAGACGTTTCTATCTGGTGTCGCGAACTTCTTTCTTTTCCAAAATTTTGACAGGGAACCACGTATGTCCAACGGTCATAAACATCTGTCCTTCCTTCTTTTTCTTTTTTCTCTCTCCCTCCCTTCCTTCCTTTAGTTGCCACGATGTTTCAATGAGTAAAAGTTGGTTTAATAATCATTGTTAAATCCTTAATAACTGAGTTGATTCGACAAGGACTGTTTAGGACGCGAAGAGAGGAAGTCCAGTCCCGAATGCATATGGTAACTTCTCGACAACTCGTGGGGACCATTTTTGACCTTACGAAGACAACCACAAACGTTCCACTGGAAGATTTTGGGTCACGGAAGAGACGTCAGAGTCCAGACCACCACTCGGACCGTCTCGGGACTGAGTCCGGGGCCCGTTTCGTCCGCCTCCCGTGACGGAGTGTGGCCCGCGAGTCTAGGTCACGGGCCCACCCCGACCAAGGGCCGGGGGTCCCCACCTGCGCCGGGAAAGGGGCGGGCCGCTAGTGTCGAGGGTGCCCGGGTCCGTCTCCCCCTCCGCCCCCTCAGACCCGAGTCCCAGGTTTCGAGCCGACCCTGTCCTCCCTTTACGTGTCGGTAGGACTTTTACCAGACAAAGGGGCGAGGTTGGACCGGGGGTTTGTCATTCTTGCACGAAGTATGCGAAGTCTGCCTTTGCCAGAGGGTCGTCACTCTGGTGCCAGTGTCGTGGGTGCTGGAGACCTCGTCCTGGTAGGGGTCAAGTCTGAGTCTTTGTTCTTGCTCAGGGCCGCCGCACAAACGGGTATTTCGGCGTCGTGCTTAAGAGTAAAGGTTCCTGCCACGCAAGTGAAGACCGTGGATTTCAACGAATCGACCAAGAAGTCTCAGTGTTGTAACTTAAGTAAGGGTTCATACTTAGTTTGGTGGTTCGGAAAATAATAGAGTTAGACAGTGGTCCTTGTTTCCACTCTTGGGGCGGGCCCGCTCGGGGAATCTTATGTGAGGTAGCGGGGGTCCTTTCGCCGAGGGTAAGACGGAGAAGAGACCCGTTACATAAGAAGAACACATATGCACGCGAAGTCGCCTCGGTAAACTTTCCAGCAAGGTCCGTTGTGCTGTAAATGGGTATTTATGAAGTCGTTCACAGGACGTTGGGGTGGTGTTGGGATAATAGTGTGACTTCTTTTAGACGGAATAATAGACAAAATTTAATTCTATTTATTATTATTTATTATTATGACATGTATTATGATATTCTTCCTGTCCCTTCGGAGCACACGACGTCACGTACCGCAGTGTTTCACGACCTGGACCGTCGTATGTACTATTTATCACATGTCAGATATAAGTTTAAGGTGTTCGTAGAAGGGTTGCAGGAAGCATGGAATTTTTCAACATGGTATATCCACGTCAAGTATTGCACAAAAACCAAAAAAGAAAATCAGAGTTTTGTAACATTGTCTTATCGGGGGACGGAAAGACACACCAGAACGGACAAAATATGATGAACCTAAATGAACCTAAAATTCAAGTATGGTTGACAGAATATCTTAGAAGACGAAGGATCCTGACGGATTAAAAAGGAATTACTAATCCAAGTCCATTTTGTAAACCCCGGTCTCGCACCATGGTTACTACCCGCCGGAATAAAACAATGCGGTCTTTCATTCAAAAATCTTTATTTCACTTGCTTGGTGTGTCACTTACCTAGATATAAAAGCTTAGCGGGGTACACGTTACTTTTGCGTCACACAAAAAAGTATTGTTAGAGTCGTAGTCGAGGACACTAAAAAATTTAAGGTGACATTTGTCGTTCGGAAGACGTGAGGACACTTCCCCTGCAAATTATTCGGACGCTTGATTACGATCCATGGAAAACGTCTTAGACCTTGAAGAGGATAGTTCTGGTTTTGGTTTGGTCTGCTTTGTCGTGGAACGCTTTTGCCCTTTTGGGTGGGAAGTGTTCGACACTCAAAAGTTCGGGTTTAGGTTTGGCACCGCCCAGCGATTCCGGCCTTCCGGTGCGTCACCATTTGCGGCGGAAGTGGGAGGGACCCCTGCCAGAGTGGAGAGAGTGGACTACCCTCGGGGCGTGGGGACTGTCAGTTCGGGTTGGTCGTCTGGGTCCCGACTCCCGCACGAGTGTATGACCTTCGGCGGAGCTGTAGTGACGACGACTGACTCCTTGCTCCAGACGAACAGACAGAGACATACGGGGTCTCTGTCTCGTCCGACCCCCGAACGTGACCCGCGATCGGTAGAACCCTAGGGGTCGGGTGCCGTTTAGAGTGCCGAGACGTGCCCCGGAGTTCTACCTAAACGTCGTTCGGGAGGTAGTAGGATCGCACTGAGACCACGTTCCACACTAAAGACCCCGACCTTTTCCGAAAAGACACGGGGAGTCCAGAAAGGATTGACGATCTCGATTTTTTTTTTGTTTGTTTTTTGTGGTTAAAACACAAAGTGTCGTAAAAAAAAGAATTAAAATTTTTTAATAAAAAATTAACCTCCTATTAACGAAATGTCATAGTATAACCAAAGACGGCAGGTAGTCGTACTTAGTCGGTATCCATAAGTCCGTAGGTAGGGGAGGGGGAACTCAGAGGGAGTGTGGAGGGAAGGGCAGGGTGGGGAGAATCCAACAGTGTCTCGTCGCCCAAACTCAAGGGACGCAGTCTGTCGTTTAAGGGCGACCGATAGATTTTGTAAATTTGTATAGAAATAAAGTGAAATAAAAAGACCGGGTTGGCGTTCCGCTCGCCCAGTCCTTAGCGTCCTAGAACCAACGGTCCGGTTCCTACCCTGCGTGTCTTAGAATTGGTGACCCGGCGGTCCCTGCAGGAGTGCGGTAAGGGCTCTCCGGCCACCGTCAGGAGACAGGGACACTTCGGTAGGTGGGCTACTGGGTCCAGTGTCGCTTTGCACGTTCCGGGGCTCCCCTCGGACCCCCGCTGTCTGCGGTGCGGCGTGTGGGGAGAGTTAGGGTCACACCCCGACCGCTCTCGGCGGCGGGACTGACGGCTAAAGCGCTGACGAGAGCGCGAGAAGACGTCAAAAACGGGGAAGGAAGGAGAGGACAATAGAAGGAGACACTTGACTACTGAAAGGTGTCGCCACTTGAAACTAAGGAAAGAGAAGTAGAACACACACGGATGGGTTCCCAAGCAAAGCACCAATGGGACTCCGAGGGAACTTCACAGAATCTCTGTCTTCAGATAAAATTCTACCATTATTGACTTGAAGGTAACGTGTACGTTTGAGACGGGTGACTGACGGGGGATGTGTGTGTAAAATACACAAACTACAGTGGTACAGTAGAAAAATGTATAGGTAATGGTTTAATAAAATGAATATTGATGAAATCCCAAAGGATCCACCGCGATCACCATTTCTTTGACGGACAGTTACGTCCCCTGTACTCTAGGCCCACACTAGGGACCCAGCCCTTCTAGGGGACCTCCTCCCGGACCGTTGGGCGACGTCACAGGAACGGACCTCTTAGGGTACCTGTCTCCTCAGGCCGTCCGACGTCAGGGACCCCAGCGTTTCTCAGCCTGTGCTGACGTCCCTGACTCCTACGTACTCCCCCCACGTTCGTTTCGTCTAACCCCACGTCCGGGGTTTCGACCCTCCGACGAGTGACGGGAGAGCGAGAAAGGACACTTCCCCGCGAGAGCCCCCCGTCTAAGGAAGCACGTGTCTCGTCCATACCCGAGTTCCTACCCGTCGCACCCGTTTTCCCTTCGACACGAGGAGTAATGAGGCGTGTGAATAGGAGTCCAAAGAGGGCGGTTCCCCGGAAGACTCGGGAGGGTCTCGACAAAAACAAGGCCCTAACAACGACAACAGGTCAGCGAGTCAGCACAGGTTGAGAGACACTGGGGTACCTGACGTCGTGCGGTCCGAAGGGACAGGAAGTGGTAGAGTACCTCAAACGAGTCTGAGTACAGGTAACTCAACCACTACGGTAGGTTAGTAGAGTAGGCGACAGTGGGGGAAGAGGAGGACGGGAGTTAGAAGGGGTCGTAGTCCCAGAAAAGGTCACTCCGTCCACCGGTTTCATAACCTAGAAGTCGAAGTCGTAATCAAGCAGTTACTTATAAGTCCTGACTAAAGGAAATCCTAACTGACCAACCTAGAGAAACGACAGGTTCCCTGAGAACTCTCAGAAGAGGTCGTGGTGTCAAACTTTCGTATTTAAGAAACCGTGAGTCGGAAGAAATACCAAGTTGAGAGTGTAGGCCTGTACAAGTACGCAGAGACAGATTAATGACTAGAGAGAGGTCCGACCCCAGAGGATGAAACTCTAGAAGTAATCCTTCTTAAACCCTTACCCTTTCCCCTTTCTCTAAAAAAAAAAAAATTGATCATCCTTTACCAATCTTAGGAAAGAGACGACTTTAACGTTTGAATGTTTTACCAAAAGTCCTTCTCTTCATTAAACAGACTTATTCAAGCTCACACACAGAATCCTAAAACTTAAACTAGTCTTGAAATAATACTAGTCCATCTGTCTTCTCCGCAAAAGACAACCCCGTCGAAAAAGGTCTGAACATCGGCGAAGGGGGATTTACGTCTGAGCAAGACAGTATGATCTGCCCACAAAGTCGGGGACGTCACGAATAGTGCGAGAGAGTAAGCCCCCTCCACGTGACGACTATTCTTCTACCCGACTTGTAAGTTAGTCACCAGCACTGTATGTATAAGAGTTCAACACATTTATTCTGACGAAAATTCACTTGATATAAAGGTCGAGGACCGTCGTCGTTGGACTCGTCTACGAGAGACCCCTTTACGGGAGTTATTTATAATTCCAAATTTTCTCAAAACACTTGAGCCTGAGGAGGTACTTCAGTGTTTTCTGTCCGGAAGAAATTTTAGATCAACGTCGCCGACACAGACTGAAGGTCCCCTCCTTGACAGGCTCAGAATGAGAAGTCAATGCTTAGGCTAACGCCTTGGTTTCCTGTCCGTCCATTTATACTTTCCCGCTCGACTCGACCACTTTCTCTCTGTACGAAGCAGGACGGCTGACACCCGGGCTCTCGGGGCGCGGGAAGCACTTTTCGGGGGCCGTCACAGCTCTCGCGGGGTCAGAGTCTAGTAGGGTCCCGACTAGAGGTTCTCCCCCGCTCTCCCCTCCCTTCCCCCGGTAAGGGACGACGGCAGGGCAGAAGGGAGGTGCCCTCCTTTCGTCAGAAGTGCACTGGCTCACTCACTCTGTCCGGCACAAGGAACAGAGGGCGTAGGTCAGCCTCCCTTCGACTTGGGTCACCACCGTTTATTAATGTCCTGACTTTAGCGGAACAAGCACAATGGAATCCTCACGGAATAAAACATCTGTGAAGTCTAAATAACTCTGTCTAATGTGGGGACACGCATTTAGTGAAACATTTAGTCCGTCAAAAGGTGTCAAGGAAATCCGGAGATCCCATGTTCGATTATGCGATTTCGTTATCAAATGGCAATTCACCTCAGGACCCCTTAACAGAAGAGTAGCCCTCCACACAAGTGCTCCAGTATCCTTCCTTCGCGAGGGCACAGAGAGACGAGGACAGAAAGAGACAGATGCACAGGTTTTCCCCTTTCAAGTCCGAGACCCAAACCTTCCACCTTTCAACCCGAAACACGAAGACGACACTCCTCCCCAATAGACAAGAGTCATTTCTCCTCCCCTGTGGTGTCCTCCCTGGTGCTGGAACCAGAACTGGAACCCAGGTCGTCCCAGACGATGGAAGTTAGTGGGCCCGAGACGAACAGCCAGACTCCTTTCCGGTCGGAGCCACGAGTGTGAGCCCGAGGAGACTGCGACACTCGCCGGGCACCAGTCCGCGAGTCCGCACGGGCTGAGAGACACTGGGTCACCGAATATCGGGTGGTCCGAGGGGACCGGCACCCTAAGAGGTCCATTCTTATACCTCGGCCAGCGGTAAAGGAGGAGGTCCCCTTAGAAGGACTAGGTCCCTAGCTTGGGTGTAGAGGGCGTATAAGGACGCGACCGTCCACCCGGGAAATGTGACACGGGGGACCCTTCGGGTATATACTGTGACACTTATAGTTTGTGACAAAAGAGGTTCTATAAAGTCAACGTAAAACCAAATTGAGTCCTGCACCTGGAGAAAATTCACAAAGTTTATAAAGGTTAAACGGCTTTGTAATTGTTGGTTTACCAGCGAATTAGGAGTTGCCGATTTTGGTTCTTCATTTTACACCTCCCTACTGTCAATTCATCTTTCAACACGGAGCTTTAATTTTTCTCGGGAAATTCTTAACCACCGAATTCAAATAAATTTTACATTAATGAAACCCGGAAACACTACCCCAAGGAGAAAGTACCTACTTCTGTTCTTAAGGTGCGTGTTACGGTCAGTCCCCTTGGATTATAAGTTCTCTCCTAAACCCACCAAGTTCTACTTTAATTTAGTGTACGAACCTACCCGACGCAATATTCGTTGGAGGGTCGAAGGAAGAGCTAAGGACCGAGGAGCAGAGGTCGCCGTCGTCCCCGCAGGGAGGAGGGGTTGTGATCAGTGACGAACTTAACGGGAGGACTACCGGTCGGAGGATTAACGAGACATTGGGAGGAAAGTGTGGGTGTAAAAGGAGAAATAATTCGGTTGTCCCAAACCTGGTGGGAAGGGGAGACATTCCCGGAGAAGAGTACCGGGATGACGAGATGAAAACTTAACTTAAAGAAGGAGGGTGGTCCAAAAGTAATACACTAAGTGTCTGTTTCTCCGTTCTTCTCTAACGAGCCCTGGCGTGCGAGTGTCAGGGGCACTCCAGTCCCAAGTGTAGGAGCAAAAGTTCCCAACCCCTTGTGAAGGAATTTGGTGCTACTCCCCTTCCAAGTAACCTCGACGTTCAACAGGCCTCAACAAAATCTTTTGTCCCGAACCAACGTTACCTCTACAAACGACGACGGCGACGACGACTCAGTGAAGTCAGCACAGGCTGAGAGACGCTGGGGTATCCGTCGTCGGGTGGTCCGAGGGGGCAGGGACCCTAAGAGGTCCGTTCTTGTGACCTCACCCCACGGTGAAGGAAGAGGTTACGTGCTTTCACTTTTCACTTTCCCTTCAGCGAGTCAGCACAGGCTGAGAATCGCTGGGGCACTTGACGGCGGGTGGTCCGAGGAGGCAGGTACCCTACAAGGTCCGTTCTCACGACCTCACCCGACGGTAACGGCCGAGGGTACCTCTACAAATTCTTCACCGTTTGTCAGGTCTTTCAGTGTACACGGATTCACACGACTCGGAGTTTCGGCGCAGATTGAGAGCCACGGAGGTGCCTGACATCGGACGGTCCGAGGAGGCACGTACCTTAAAGGGTCCGTTCTTACGACTTCACCCGACGGTAAAGGAAGAGGTCCCGTAGAAGGGCTGGGTCTCTGACTTGGGTGTAGAGGAGGTGACCATCCGTCCAAGGAATGTGACTCGGTGGTCGCTGCGGGTCGTTTTCCAGGTCTTTGAGTACTGTGAAGGTACACATTCAGTTCGAGACTAAACGTTTCAATGACTGTCAGTAGGGAGACGGGTCATCCTGGCCTTTCGGGACAGGAAAGCCGGGGGAAAGTCCTCGACACGAGTGGACCGGCGCCCTGGCCGAGAGCAGGAGTGGGGGCGGGGACGTCGAGGCGTCGACCGACGGAGGCAGTCGGGGTGTCTCGTCCACTCTCCGGACTCATCGGTGGTATGTGCGTCCTCCTGATAGGTTCAGGAGGGCCCTCCCTGACGTCGAGCGTGAAGGGCCGCCGAGGGGGTGCGGCCCTCTTGGCCGCGGTTGCCCTGGGGTCGCCCCGCCTGTGCGGACCACTACAGTGGGCCCCGCAGCCACGCGCACCCTCGCCCTCAGGGCTCCACAACGACGTCGCCCCTCTGCCCAGGTACGGAAGGTTGGGCCTCCTCCGTCTAGCCGGTCGCAGACTTGACGAGGCTCTAGAAACGTTGTCAAGGATGCGCGGACCATAACAAGTCTATGGATTACTATGTCATCACGAAATGTATTAACGGAAAGCAGCTTTTGATATTTATCAGGAGAATTATACGTCTCTTCATGAATATGGGGTCTACGAGGGTACCACTTCCCTGACCCCGACACTAAAGGTGGACGAAATCTTCGCGACTCTGCGTCGGCGAGCCGTTCGTACGAGAAGGGAAAACGGAGGATGTCTCGGCGTGTGGGAGCGGGAGGTTCGGTCGAGTCCTGCGGGACTAGGGGGAGGCGACAGCCCGAGTTCCCGGGGACATCGTTAGGAAACGCAGAAATGCGACGCTTTGTGTGGAGTTCGCTTCAGGACCCTCTTCACGAGACTGGAGACGAGGTCCTCTCACATAAAGGACCCAGGGCCCGGAGGAACACGGCAAAACGTCCGACGACCTCCGCCACCTCGACAGAAGGTCCCAATGGAGTAACCAAGGAACAGAACTGACTACCGAAAAGAACAGAGGAGTGTATTGGTGACTACCCACTTAGGTCGTTTCTCGGAAAGAGGTGTCAAACCTAATCTTGGAACTGGTTGTTAATGAACCTCGAAGAAGAAGTCCGACTTGATTTTAGACGTCATGTCTGTGTGAAACAAGAGAAGCGAAACGTCTATGAGGCCAAAAGTGTCTGACTCCCAAACATGTCGGGCCGTACCTAGTCCAGATAGGCACGGCAAAAGGGTCGTCGGAAACAAGTGAAGCACTGACGGTGCAAAACCATTAAGAATGTTATAAAGTTTGAAAAGGTAATACTAACAGAAACGATGTCACTAGACTACAATCGCTAAAAACTAGAATAATGATACTGAATCCGAATCCCCCCTCTTCCTTTGCCGTCGGGTGAGGTCACAAGAACGGACCTCTTAGGGTCCCTGCCCCCTCGGACGACCCGACGGAAGACACCCCAGCGTGTCTCAGCCTGTGCTGACTCGCTGAATCATCATCATCATCATCCGAATCCCCCGCCACTCGTAAAAACTCGTTATTTTGTAAAAAATTTCCATACATGAAAAATATTTCATATGAAAATTTCATACGTGAACAAAGATCTGTGTTACGATAACGTGGGAATTATGTGATGTCATGTCACGCTCGCCCGAAGGGACGACCGAGTCCCTATCTCTCGGGTGGACGGTGCCGTCTCCACCCAAACTGGGGACCTAACCCTCCTAGTTCACCGTTAGGAGAAGTCATAAGAACGGTGCCTGTCTCCTCGGACCACCCGGTGTCACGCATCCCAACGTCTCTCAACCCGGGCTGACTCGTGTCGCGGGCGCACGTGAAGAGCGTGTGCACTGACGACTGGCCTGTGGACGGAGGCCTCCCTCGCCGTTGTTCGTCCCTCGCCCGACGAGGGACCCTGCACCCTACGGTGGGCCCTCTGTGTCACATTGTGTCAGAGGACTTGACTCTTTCCTTTCGTGTGGAAAAGATTGTCCTTTGGCGTCAGATTGAACCGACTGACTACCCCGCTGTCTCCTGACTGACAATTAAGCAAATGTACTGTCGGTCAAAGGTATTTAATTTACTTGATTTACTAACGAGGTCGCAGAACTTATTTTATCTAAATTTCGGGAACTATTCCATTAACGTAAATAGTTTTTATAGGATAATCATTTCCGCATGACTCTAATTGATTGTTATAAATCTAAAACGATATAGAAAACCCACTCTATTTTATGGATACACTATCTATAATTATTATTCATATCAGTCAACATTAAATGATGCAAAATTATATAGGTAGGAAAAACCAATATAAAAGGGTTGTAACTCTTTGATTTATTGAGGTCACTGACCTATTGTTTAGAAAAAAATTTAGTTTACCCAAAGAACACCCCAAGAAAAAAAAAAAAAACGAAAATTATTTTAACTTTCTCCTGGATTGACTCAATAGTCGACTATCTAATTATCTTATTAAAAACTTCTACCTTGTCTTACACTAAAAACTTTATAAAGAACCTTCTTCAAGTTTCCTGACTCACGGTAACCGCATTGTTACACGGGCGAGAGACAAATACCCTTGTCTCTCGACGTCTCGAATGTATGCACATTCGTCTTTGAATCTCCTCTCACCACTTCTCTCCTCACTTCGACGTGGGCGGAGTGACGTCGTCAGTCTTTACGAGCAGACACCTACTTGGGTGGTAATTCTCTTCGCAAAGATTACTGAAAACTATACATTACTAATATATAGTTTAGTTGTGAACATTATATAAATATAACGACACTAGTTAACACTTGATTATTATTAATATCGTTATTGAGGTAAAATAGGTATACTTTTACTTGCGAATTACGAAGTGTCAGTGACCTTTAAATTTGTCAATTTTTAAAGTTAAATATATGTATGTAGACACCGTCTCTTCATATTAACTCGTTAGTCAAGGGTGGAACTTCGTGTCTGAAATGTAGTCTTATTTTAACACCCTCTTCATCTTACCTTTACATCTAAACTCTTCTTTTTTCTTACTGTGTCTACAGGGTTCGTAAGTCATTTTCACCCCAAGTGTAGGAAAAAATTTACTTACTACCTCCAAAAGTAAGACCCAGTCAAACAAAGAGTTTGCGGTTATAATTGTTCGTGGGACCTTTCATGTAGAAAACACTGATAAGATCGAATACTACTTTTTAAATGCATAGTTGGTTTTGACACACTCGTCATAGATCGAAATTGATAAGATACTCGAGGTCCTCTGGTAAGACTTTAGGTGACGAGGTCCTCTACGTCCGAAGAGCTGTGTTTTATCCTGTCAAGACGAAGCAAAGAGACTCGAAGACAATTGTTCGTTGGACGGAGAGGCCCCGCCACACCCTGATCGACGGGGGAAAGGACGACGGACGCACGAACATTCGAACTCGTCGCGAACCCGGAAAAATTCCACCGCGATCACCACTCCCTGTCCCTCCGGACCACACGACGCTAAGTACCCCAGCGTTTCTCAACCTGTACTGACTCGTTGACTTGACTTGACTTGACTCACCACTTCTCGGGCGGACAGTTGCGTCGTCTGCATCCTCCGCACCCAAGTTAGGGACCCAGCCCTTCTAGGAGACCTCCTCCTTTACCGTTGGGTGAGGTCACAAGAACGGACCTCTTAAGGCACCTGCCTCCGCGGACCCCCCGATGTCAGGTACCCCAAAGCTTCTAAACCTGTGCTGACTCGCTGAATCGTGTGTGTGTCTTTCCCTTCTATAGCACACCTAGAGACATAAGCGAATTTATTAAAAGTATCACTACAATGAACTTTTCACTTTCACTTCAGTGAGCCGCACAGACTGAGAAACGTTGGGGTTCCTGATGTCGGAAGGTCCGAGGAGACAGGTACCTTAAGAGGTCCGTTCTTATGACCTCACCCAACCTATAATGAATGAGGTGAAAATTAGGAAATATGAGTATCGGGAATATGTGACTAAGTATTCCTGTTTAAATCTTCAGTTTTTATTCACTCACCTTGGAGGGTCCTCTGGGTCACCCCTTCTGCGGGGAGGGGCACGTCCCGGGACCCAAGGTAGGGACCAGTCCCTCGACCGAGGTCGTACGACGGTGACTTCTCGGTGCACGAAGTCGCTCCTACCTCCCAAGACTCACACCATTGCTTCTGGGCCTCCTCGTTTTTTTTTTAGAGGGAAATTTTATTACTCTTTTGACTGTTAATCCTAAAGTAAATCGTATTGACTTCGATTGACGACACCCGCATATCGGGGCTAACGGTCCCCTCGGTCGAAACGGTGACAACGAAAGGGACTGCATTCATATGAGGACCCCCGACCTCCCCGAAGGGTCCACTGCGGTCCCCGTTTCTTGGGCGGACGGCAACGTCCTCTGGATCCCTCCTCGGAAACTGGGGACCCGTCCCTTCTAGGGGACCTCCTCCCGTACCGTCGGGTGACATCCTGAGCACGGACCCCTCAGGAACTTGTCTCTCGGACCGCCCGATGTCAAGCACCCTGACGTCTCAGGCTGTGTCGACTCGTTGACTCGTACGTGCGTAAGTGTGCGCCCACTGTCTAAAATTTGTGCTTACGTCTGTGGAATGAGACCCTCGTCCTAAATAAAAATTTCACCAGTAACTTACTGGGACCCTAATGAAGGTAATTAAATTTTTTTTTTAAAATTGACCTCACATTAACGGTACATTGCAACACAACCAAAGACGACAAATTGTCACACTTAGTCGACATTCACATGTATATAGGGGGGTGGGGAGGTACGGGGGAGCTCCGGCAGTGTGTTCACGTGTGTGCGGGGGTGGGGAGGTACGGGGGAGCTCCGGCAGTGTGTTCACGTGTGTGCGGGGGTGGGGAGGTACGGGGAAGCGCCGGCAGTGTCCCGTGGCTCGACTCGACGCAAACGGCATCGTCGAAGGGTGCTCATAGACGAAACGTGCACCCTCACACACGTGCCGTTACGATGAGAGAGTCAAACAGGAGAGGAGAGGAAGGGGGTGGCACTGGTGTTGAGAAAAGAGATGTAAACACAGAGATACGGACGGGATGTCTATCCAAGTAGTCATGGTAAAAAGATCTAAGGTATATTTACGTAATTATATGTTATAAACAAAAAGAGACTGAATGAAGTGAAACATACTGTCTTTAAAAAATTTCAATCTTTGTGTTACTTTCATACTTTAATTATTTTATAGATAGTATCCCGTGAATGCCCGGGGGTAGTGTAGGAGTCTGTGAGTCTCCAGGTGTCGGGTCAAACTCTACCCTCGTCACTAGCGTCGACAATGGGAGTTGGACTTGTGTACGTTTCGAATGATCAATTCCGTCCACGTTGTTCACTTCCTGTCCCTCCGGACCACACGCCGTCCGGCACCCCAGCGTCTCAGTCTGCGTTGGCTCGCTGACCTGTTGTCCTTCTGCACATCCCTTCTCCCCAGTACCTTTCCGGAAAGGTCGATTAGGAGACTCGTTGGTCTCGCTTTCGTAGAGGGTTGACGAGTGGTATGGACCGTCTCACGGGTTCCGAACACCCTTCTGAGGTAGCAAACAATTTCACTAAACTTATTTTCTGGGTTCAGTAATTCAGTGGGTCCCACTCGGAGACTAATAACGAAACAAAGATTTATGGGGTTCGTGGGGTTGCGTACCCGATTCCAGAGATAGTTCGGGTCGCCTTGGGAGACGTGGATCTAACAACACCGGGGATATTCATCCTTAGGACTCACACGTAATAGGTACGGTTTCCGAAGGGACCACCGAGTCACCCTCTCTTGGGTGGACGGTTACGTCCTCTCCGCGTAAACTAAGGACCCAGTCCTTCTAGGGGACCGCGTTCCTTACCGTTGGGTGAGGTTATAAGAACGGACCCTTTAGGGTACCTGTCTCCTCGGACCTCCCGATGACAGGTATGCCAGTGTCTCAGCCAATGCTGACTTCGTTGAATCGTACGTGTATTTATAAATTTATATTTTATGTTTCTATTTCTCTGTGACCCAACTCACCTCGAGACCCTTTGAGTAGAACTTCAGAACCGTCTGGTAGTCCGCGGGCGTCCAACACAAAGACAACTCACCAAAACCTCCCTCGGCCGCCTCTGACCTCAGCGGTAAAGACCCTCAGCGGAACCCTAGGACTTAGAAATCCACAAAACGTGCACCGAGAGACGGAACGGGAGGAGTGTCGTCGAAGGTCCTGGTCCGAAAGGCATCTCTTTCCGTAAAAGAGTCGGAGAAGAGGTTCGAAAACTAATGATGTGTAAAAGGAATTATCTCCCAAAAGAGGAATTCTACGGTAGATTAAGGTTGACTCTCAACAAAAAAAAAATTCACTTCAGTACAGACGGGATATTAAAAAGTCGGAATATTTGTAAAATAAATGAAATGGGAACCCTAATATTCACCTGAAACGGATACTGAAAATCTTATCACCCTCCAATCCTGGAACCTCAACCACCCTAGGTGCGAGGGCACACCACCTCCTCCTCCTCTCAGCCCGCCCCCAGGGGCTCTAGGGGTCGGTCCGACACGTCACAACTCCGAGGTCACAGAGGACTCAGGCCACGAGGAAGGCCACGTTGAGTCGATCGTATGAAACTCGAAAGTCAGAGGATTGTTGGCGTCCAGAAGGCCGGCGTAGTGGTGCAGGCAGTGCACGCGTACACGTCTGGGCACATAGACGCTGTTCACGAAGAGAGACGGTGCACCAGACTCCTGGCTTACGTGCCCGAAATCTCGATGTAATCGACCTGAAGAGATCACCAGGTTCCCGACTCTGACGCGGGGACTACCGCCCCCGGGTCCAAGTTAGGGACCAGTCTCTTCATCTGGGGTGCACGGGGTATGTTGATTCTGGGCCGTATGGTTTATTTATAAAAATTTTCTATTTATCTTTCAAATTTTTGTCTCGATGTAACCGAACCAAGTGCAGAGTAGGAATGTTGAAGGAACGAGAGACCGAACTCTTTCAGTGAATTGAGGAGACTCGGAGTCGAAAGAGCAAAAGGCTTGCCGGCACTTCCCTAATTCGCTCGGTCGTGTGCGTCAAAAATCGTGTCACAGACCGTGTTTTCTTCGGGAGTTATTTATCGTCGACAAGAAGACAGCAATGGAAGATTTTATATTTAAGTGAGTACGAGACCCTTATTTTAGCAAACTTACTCTTAAGGTTTCCGAAAATCTCTACATTCGGGGAAGGACATTGAACTGAAGGAGGGCTCAGGAAGGCCTTGTCGCACCCCAGTATATGGGTCTCTCCGAGGACTCTCGTCCCGGCGCCGAAGGGCCGGACGTCCTCGGGTCGTCGTCGTGCAAAACCCCCAGTCGAGACGAGAATTCTTTATTCCCCACCCGTGGAGTAAACTTTTTTCTTCTAAGACAACCTAGGTTCTTTGATTGGAATGAGTAAACCCGAAATCCCGAAAAGACAATACGAGAACTCAAAAAAGTACGAACTGATTCAAAACAAAAAAAAAGAAAAAGAAATGAAGATTCACTGTCTTATGGTGAAGGTTCAATGTCTTGAAAGTTTATCAAGACTTGACTTTGGAGACTTGGGTTTCCCCGTCTTGACCGACTTCTCCTTCCGCATGGTCCGAGGCGTCGCGGGCTTCCGACCTCTACTTAGGGACGCCGGGGGGGGGAGGTCCGCCGGAGGGGCCGGGCGACGGGGTGAGATCGCGAGTGTGGACCTTCTTGGTGTAACTTGAGAGGATCGACAACGAAGACCGTTGGTGGAAGGGTAATAATATATTATACGTATATACCAAACGACAACTAAAGAGGTAGCAACTACCATAGTTAAGAGACAATACTACCTAGTGATAAAATTTAATTTCATATAATAATACTGATACACTTAGACTGAATAAAACGTGGTCTGTGAGGTAGTCGAGACGGTAGACAGACCGAAAATAGACTGGGATCACTGGACAACAACAACGAATCAACGAGTCACGGAGAAACCCCGAGGTCCCTGACATCGGACGGCCCGAGGAGAACGGCACCCCAAAAGGTCCGTTCTTATGTCCTCACCCGACAGTCCGGGAAGAGACCCCCTAGAAGGGTTGGGTCCCCAGCTTGGGCCCAGAGGACGTGACCGTCTCCCAAGAGATGGTGACTCGGTGGACCTTTCGGGGTCTTCTCACCGGGTCGTGGAGGCTATGAGATTCCTCGGGGAAAGGAAGTCCCAGAGGAGGGACTCGGCAGACGGAGGACGAGGCCCACTCAGACGACGAGAAGAAAAAAGACCTCTGAAGAGAAGTGGGAGAAGGACCCAATGTAGGTGAAAGGTCATAGAATCAAGTAAAAGAACCAAATGGGGAAGTAGACATATCTCGTATCTACTACAGTGCGTGAACGATACGGTTTCACTTACTTTCCATCTCTAAGACTCAGGATCCTACAGACTTTTAGAGAAAACGGAGTGTAAACTCGGTCAAATAGTCTTCCGGTTGAAGATCTAACTTACGTAAAAAGACTCCCAAATTTTGTGTAATGAGGGGAAAAAAGACGCATATTACAACTTATTCCGGAGGGACCGTCGAGTTTACCATTTTTAAGACGGACGTTACGTCCTCTGTCCCCAAACTAGGGACCCACTCCTTCTAGGGACCTCTTGCCTTACCGTGGGGTGAGGTCATAAGAACGGACCTCTTAGGGTACCTGTCTCCCGGGACCGTCCGATGGCAGGTACCCCAACGTGTCACCCTGTCCTGCCTCGCTGACTGTAAGTCCACTTTACGACCTGAGGTACGAACACAAAAGGACCTTTTGAAAATCTTTGTAGGGAAATGGAGACGAGAAGTGTCGTCGATGGACCCACACCTAGTAAAGACACTGCAAATAAGCCTCAAAGGACCGTCGACACTCTCCGTCTAGGCTTAGACTCGACGTACGACGGAATGACATTCCACCCGTCGCCGTTCCTTCTCTTCGCGTCACCACAAACCTTCGGGACCCGAATTTACCGCGTCAACTGGGTCGGGGACCCGACACCCGGTAGGGGATTGAGCAGATCCGGAGTTCCACGGGTGGACACCTTTCCACCCGGGTACTTATCACCTCTTAGAGTGTTCCCTTACGAAAACGTTCCGACAAAAGGCCCCGGAGTTAAGAATTCGGTCTATGCCTTTGCCAGGGACTACAATAATCTAATCTAAAGGAACCCTTTGTGATAGCTCACCCGACTTCGGGCACGATCCGAAAACTTTTGTGTCAAAAACGTCAACAAAAAATTTTATAAGCAAATAAATACTGACGTAACCCAGAGGCACCGTTGTGAGGTCGCAGAGTTCCGAAGCTCCGGGGGTCCGCACACTCTAGAACCAAGGGGATGGTCCCTAACTTGGGCGCAGAGGATGTAACTTTTCGTCTAAAATTGGTGATGTGGTGACCCCTCCGGAAACTTTTGTGTCGAAACTCTTTACTCAACAGAACAAAGGGTCAAAAGGTGAACGGGAACAGACGGGTCCGGAAGGAGTATTCGCGGAGACGACCGGAAGGCACCAGTTCCTCCTCCGACGGGACCTTCCAAGAGTCACCGGAGCCCGAGACCTCAGTTCCGGGACCCAGAAAGCGAGTGTAATAGATCCTGGACGACAAGATCTTAATATGAGTTTTGTGTCCCATCCACCCAATGGGACCCACGAACACAAAACTTTAAACATTTACCGGATGAACCAAGGTTCAGTTAAAAGCACAACTCCACTCCGATTAATCTTGACTCGACTTCTACCGTACTTGTGGACCTGTGAGTAAGGACGTCCGGACAGCGAACACGGTCAGGCTACTATCCAGACTGAAGATTGCCCATAAAGGAGGACGAGTAAGTCGCGACCTGTTTCCGACCTGAGCCCTGTGGCTCCTCTCACGGGGTCGTCGTCCTGCTCCGTGGGGCTCCCCTCGACAGTGTGGTTGCCGGTGCGGTGCGACATAGATTTTGTGCACAAGACCCACGGGTCTCGAGACATCATATAAGAAGACAGGCCAAGGTCCGTAAGCCCCGGTCTACTGATTATAAACGATTCCAACATGACCACGCCCATCAACGAGTCAGTACAGGCTGAGAAACACCGGGGTACCTGTCATCGGGTTCTCCGAGGAGACAGGAACCTTAAGAGGTCCCTTCTTATAACCTCAGCCATTGGTGAGGGAAGAGGTCCCCTAGAAGGGCTCGGTCCCTACCCTAGGCCTAGAGGACGTAATTTCCTTCTAAGAAATGGTAGACTCGGTGGTCCTTTCGGGTCTAACATGTACATACACGTATTTATAGAAAAAGGGAGGTCGGAACTTGAACTTATAATTTCTACTGTTGGAATAATAACAATCTTTCAGGTTCATTTTCTTTTAAGAGTAAAACACGTGGGTTCGTGTTACTGAAGTAGTTAAAGAGGAACTGAACGTGTTTCCCTTAAACTTCAGTCTCAAGTACGAAATCTTCCGTAATACATTCTATGAAAAAAAAAAAATTAGGGTGTGACGTGTAGTTTGACTGAAAAATAAGTTGGCACTTACTATACCCCTATTAATTCTATTCGAAGATTTTATGACGTACTTCTGTTTGTCTTTAAAGTGAATGTATCAATTTTCTCTGTAAAAGTATCACAAATAACGGTTACTAACGTAATATATTAACAGTAATATTAATAACCGTCCGTAATACTGACATGTCGTGAAAAGTTAAGTGAGTAAAAGGTAGTATATCTCTTTTAACCAAGTAGATTTGTCTTGTTTTGTTTCCTTTCTTTCTTTCCCGAACGGACACCCACAGGAGACTTTCTTACTACAGGAAAGTCGCCGTTGAACGTCATTTTAGTCGGCTGAGAGTCGAACAAAATACGAAAAAAAACCAAAGATAGTTCCAATAAAGTCCAACGTAGAGACTACTTCGAATCTAAATGATATAGGCCCACCTTACCTTTCCTAAACCCTCACACCCTCGTTGACCCTTTTTTCCGTTGTGTGTCCTGTCCTAGACGAATTTTCTGTCATTACGACCACCTATCCCACTACTACGGACCCCGGAACGATGAGTTTATACCCGGGTTTGTGGATGTAGGGAGTCCCCCAGAACAATCCTTTCGTCTAAGAGACCGGTTGTCCGTGCACTTTTCTGCGAGTTATGACGATCAGTGGTCTCTTTGCGTTTACCTTTGGTGTCACTCTATAGTGGAGTGGGGACAGTCTTACCGGTAGTAGTCTTTCTGGCGTCTGTTGTTCACGACCACCCTCCCACACCTCTGCTCTCTCGGGACCCGTGACGACCGCCCCCGCGCCCGACCATGTCGGTGACACCCTTAGTCACACCTGCGAGGAGTCTTTCGACCTTCGTGACGGTGTACTGGGTCGAGGGTGAGGACCCACATTTCACTTTCGCACTCAACGAGTCAATGCAGGGTGAGGTGCATGGGGCTCCTAACATCGGCGGCCACATATAAAGACCTTTTTTGGTCGTTGTCATTAAGTTGTGGGGTTATAGGTGTCGTCGTAATCAAAGTCGTCGGTTCTGTAGCTTCGTTAGATTCACAAGTAGTCGTCTGCTCACCCGTTTCTTCTGTACCTCGCGTACGTGTCGTCAGGTTTTTTTTTCTCTGGGACGGTAGACGTCGTTGTACCTACGTGAACGTCCCGGAGTCACTCTATTCGGTCTCTTTCTGTTTGTGGCGTACTGCAGTGCATACACCTCGGATTTTTATGTTGTCCGATCACTTATATTGTTGCTTCTGAGCGTCTCTTGTCTGATCGCCACCGGTCACTCCTCTCTCTTTCCTCCCCCCCGGCCTGCCCTCTTCCCCCGGCTCGCCTTTGGCGGCCAAGTCAAGTCAGGTCAGTGAGTCAGTCAGCGTGGGTCGAGACGCTGGGGTACCTGACGCCGTGTGGTCCGGAGGGACAGGCAGTGGTCGAGGGCCTCGAACCTGTACTCGAGTTTGAGTGCAGGTGACTCAGCCACTACGGTAGGTTGGTAGAGTAGGAGACAGCGGGGGAAGAGGAGGACGGGAGTTAGAAAGGATCGTAGTCCCAGAAAAGGTCACTCAGTCAAAAAACATAGTCCACCGGTTTCATAACCGCGAAGTCGTAGTCAGGAAGGTTACTTGTAAGTCCTGACTAAAGGAAATCCTACCTGACCAACCTAGAGGAACGTCAGGCTTCCTAAGAGTTCTGAGAAGAGGTTGTGGTGTCAAGTTTTGGTAGTCAAGAAGACGCGAGTCGAAAGAAATACCAGGTTGAGAGTGTAGGTATGTACTGATGACCTTTTTGGTATCGAAACTGATGTGTCTGGAAACATCCGTTTTATTACAGAGACGAAAAATTATACGACAGATCCAACCAGTATCATATTTCGTTTATTCGACGTTCCTATATGACATGTCGTGTGCCTTTTATCGGCTATAAAATATTGATATTTACCTTATATTGGAAATTTTTAGCACTTAGTGATACAACATGTGAACTTTCAATGTTAAGACACGTAGTTGACGTGTAGGTTTTTTTATTTCAAACTCCCAAAAGGACCACAGTCCTGGAGGGTCCACCGCGATCACCACTTCTTGGACGGACGGTCCCGTCCTCTGTGTCCTGTGTCCAAGTCAGGGGCCCGCCCCGTCTAGGGGACCTCTTCCTTCACCGTGGGGTGAGGCCATGAGTCCAAGTCAGGGGCCCGCCCCGTCTAGGGGGCCTCTTCCTTCACCGTGGGGTGAGGTCATGAGTCCAAGTCAGGGGCCCACCCCTTCTAGGGGACCTCTTCCTTCACCGTGGGGTGAGGTCATGAGTCCAAGTCAGGGGCCCACCCCTTCTAGGGGACCTCTTCCTTCACCGTGGGGTGAGGTCATGAGAACGGACCTCTGAGGGTACCTGTCTCCTCGGACCGCCCGATGTCAGGTGCCCCAGTGTTTCTCAACCTGTCCTGACTTCGCTGAATCCTGTGTGTGTGTGTGACCACAGAGTCACCATTGCTTAGACGACGGTTCCATCCTCTGCGTCCAAGTTGGGGACCAGACCCTTCTAGGGTGTACGGCACCTCGTTGATTCCGGCATGTGGTGCTGACAACCCGGACGCGAGATCTCGGACCCTCGGAGTTCACGTCTCGAGTGTAGACGTCGATAACTGCGGGCACATTGTTCTATGCAGTGGTGTTACTCTTCGGGCGCTTGGTGTTAAGTTGCGTTGAGTTCTTTTCGGGCGTGTCGCTACTTCTAGGATCTTGTCCGTTCCTATTTATTTATTCTAGTAAAAATTTTCACACTCGTCGTGACTAAATCTAGTCTTCAGTTGTTTGTTATCGGTACCCGGTTTGGGTCGGGTAAGGGAAAAAAACATACCGGGTAGCAATTACTCCGAAAAATGGTAAAACTCATCGACTTATAAATAAGTTTTTTCTAATAATAAAATACTGTACACTTTTAATATACTTTAAGTGTAAAGTTGTAGGTAATTATTTCAAATGAACTTTAAAAAAAATTTTTTTCTTAGACGGTATTTCGGTTCCGTTATCAATTTATGTGGTATTTTACTTTTCTTTGTGTTAAGAATACATTTTCACTATCTGATGTATAAGTTTATATTAAATCAATAATTTTTTAGAACCCTTATCTGAGTGTCTGTATCCTTTGTTTGTACCAATTGTTTTCCCTTTCCCACCCTTATTTACTCCTCAAACCCTGATTACCTGTGTGTGTGACGATGTGTCTTTTCTCTATTCGTGTGTTCCTGGATGACAACTCGCGTCGTGTCCCCTGACGCAAGTTATGAAACATTATTGGATACTACTCTTTCTCAGACTTTCCTTACATACACACGTTGACTTAGTGGAGCGACCTGTGCTCTTTGATCGTGGAGTGACGTTTAGTTGACATGAAGTCATTTTTATCCATTCATTTGTTTCGTTTTGCGTCCTTATCCTTCTTCTCTTTACGTCTCAGAACCCACGGTGGGTCTGGACTGCTCAGTCTTAGACACAAAAGTGTTTTGTCAGTAATCGATTATTCGTCGTGACATAAAACCGAAGACAAACTCTGGTCGATGGAGTTTGCAAAATAGTCTCTTCCTTGCCGAAATAGATTCGGCGGCCGCCCGTTGTTCTAGGGAACGACGACGAATCTTTCGGAGGGCACTCGGCCGATCGGAGACGAAGTGAACACAAGTGTCGCGAGGACAGACAAGCACGAGCAAAGGAAAGGAAGACCTATTTGTAGCGATCTAAGAATAAGACAAAGGGGTTTTGGGTTTTGTCGAAACAGCCAGGAGAGTATACATACAAGATAAAGTAAATAAAGAAAATTTAAAAATTAATTAGAAAATAACCCCAATAGCAACGAAGTGTTACGACACAATCGAAGACGACCCGTCGTTTCACTTAGCCGATACGCAGATGTATACGTGTATAGGGGAGATGGAACCTGAAGGAAGGGTAAATACAGCAGTATTTCGTACCTCATCCTAAGGGACGCGATTTGGTCCTCGGGGACCCCCGAGTCTGCCATTCCTCAGACGGACGTCTGAGACCTTCTGGGTCCTTCTAGGACACAACCCTTAAAGGGGACCTCTTCCGTTACCGTTGGGTGAGGTCATAAGAACGGACCTCTTAGGGTCCCTGCCTTCTCGGACCACCCGACGTCGGGCACCCAACCCTTTCTTAGCCTGTGCTGACTTACCGAGTGAGAGTGAAAGGAAGTCCCAAAGGACACGTTCTGACGGAAACCGATAGATGAAATGTGTGCCAGTTAGGGTTAAGGGGTTAGGTGGGGTGTAAACAAGGATGTAGACACAGAGACAAAGACGAAACGTTTGTTCAAGTAGATATGGTAAAACGATCTAAGGTGCAGATGTGTAATTATCTACTATAAACAAAAGGATAAAGTAAGTAATGACAGAATGGAGATAATAGAAAGGTGACAGAAACCCAAATACGACGATAAAAAAGGGAGATTTAGAACAAACAAACAAAAAAATTAATTAAATAAATAAATAAAATTAACCTCCTATTTACGAAATACTATAACACGACCAAAGACAACACGCTCTTGCACTTAGTCGGTATTCGTCTGTATATAGGGGAAGGAGATTCAGAACAACCGAGAAAAGGAATGATTCAAAATCTAAAATAAAGGATTGTTTTTATACATTTCAATTTTCAACAAGAGATTCACAGTGAAATCGACGTAGACCATGTAAAACCATGCATTAAAAACCGATGACAAATCAAGATTTACAAAAGTAAGATAACACTAAAAATTCAAGCATAAATAAAAAGAAAAACCGACACGCCCTAGAAGGGACGACACGTCCGAAACGAGATCGACGTCGCTCGTCCCCGGTGCAGACCGCGTCTGCCGCCCGAAGCGTGACGCCACCGGAGAGAATGCCCCTTGTATGTGAGACGTTCACGTCCACGAAAGAAATACCTTTGAGTGTAGGTCCTGCCTCTACTATAAACGTTGTCCTGATCAAGATAGTCTTTGTCAACGGGAATCTTCGAAACTTTACGGAACCTTTTGGTGCGTACTCCTAAAGACTTCTTCGTGGCGATCACACTACTCTGCAGACTTTATTAAGAGTTACAGTTTGTTATTCCCCTACACAATTTCACCTTCCCACCACACCCAACGAAAGTTGAGAATCGTTCGAGTTCTGGTGAAAAGATTTCGTTATTTATAAAACGTTAGGGGAAAACAATAGGACTTTACTTTAAGTGTCCGTCATATGGATCCGTTCACGAAAAAAAAAAAATTTTCTCTACCTTACCGGACTGATATTGTAATTTGTTCAGTTTATCCTATTTTTAGGATTCGTAAAAATTAGGTAAGTACAGGTTACCCCTTTTGTTTTGTGAGATCCAGAAAGCTTGTCTTCAATTAGGTCCGTTGACCAATATTTCCAAACGCTTCCCGACTTCTCGTCTCTCCTTCGGTCCGACCAGGTCCCAACCCTCGGTGTGCCTCAGTGGTGGGGGGTCTTGACCTCTTCGTCCTCCCTTCTCTCGCTGTGTCCCGGAGGGCACCGGTCCGGCGGCGCCGGCGGTGGTGCGTGTCGTGCGTCGCGCCTCGGGCCCCTTTGTGGCCGAGGGGCGCGAGGAGAAGGTCGGAGGGGTCACAAAGAGCGACCGTCTGCGAGTCACGTCGGTCTACCCCTCCTTAGACCTTCTACATTGAACCTCCAAAGGCTGGGGCCCCTACCTCTCGCCCCGAACCTTCCCCGATGTCTCGACTGTCTATTGTCAACGTTGAACGTTTAAAAATCCGTGTCGATGCGAACTTCGATATTACTTCTTTGGTCTACGAGCTTAGACGAAAATTTATTCAACCCGAATTATCTTCGCTCTATTCCATGGTGATACACACATCTATGAAAGACGTAGACTGCAACGTTCATTTTCCGACTATTCACGTAAAGGGACATTACACATATGTACGATTCGACGAAGTCAGCACAGGCTGAGAAAAGCTGGGGGACCTGAGATCGGGCGGTCCGAGGAGACAGGTACCCTAAGAGGTCCGTCCTTATGACCTCACCCTACAGTACGGGAGTACGGGAGGAGGTCCCCCAGAAGGACTGGGCCCCTACCTGGGTGCGGAGAACGCCGAGGACGCGACCCTCCGCCCAAGAAATGGTGGTCGTGGTGGAGCCGAAGGGACACACGTGAGGGTGGTGTCTCCGTCACTGGCGTCCCGTTTGTCTGGGTCCGCCGACCTTGTGCCCGAGTCCACGACCCTCACCGAAAGGATGGCGACTACCCCAAAAGGTTTGCCAACTCAACTTTTGAGTATCATTTTTCATATTTGTTTTGTTTTGAGTAATCAACGTAACGATATTTTAAGTCACGTACGATTTTGGTCCGGTTTTTCGAGACACCAATATGCATTTTTCCTCGACCCAGAACCCGACTTTAGTAAAATTCTCAAAAAGGGTGACAACATTTATGGGTGGTCCTGTAAGTTTTAAACTCGAAACGTCTTGCGGATCAAAGACCAGAGGACGGAAGAGTCACGGTCGACGTGTAGGGAGGGGCCGAGAGACGTTGGGGTGGGACTGACACTGTCGACTCTTACGGAGGCGACCAAGGGTCAGCAGAGGATTCACCGTCGTGACGAGGAGCCTTCTGGTGACTCCGTCGACACTCGAATACTGTACCTTTGTAGTACTCGATAACTTACTTTTCCTCAAAGATCTTGTCATAATGTCCTACTGTCTCCGACCCTACCACCTACCGTAGTAGTTGAGTTACCTGTACTCAGACTCGTTTGAGGTCCTCTACCACTTCCTGTACCTTCCGACTGTAAGACGTCAGGTACTCCAGCGTTTCTCAGTCTGTACTGACTCGTTGACTTGGTGTTTAATGTCTTACTGCCAGACTAATAAAATCTTTCATAAATATGTGTGTCTACTCCTTTCTAAGTCGTGTATCTTTGGTTTCACAAATTGTTGTCAATAGAGACTCCAACCTTAAACTCCTTATTAAAAAAAGAACATAGAACAAGTCAGTGAGTCAGTACAGACTGAGAAACATTGGGGTATCTGACGTCGTGCGGTCCGGAGGGACAGGTAGTGGTTGAGGACCTCGAACGAGTTTGAGTACAGGTAACTCAGCCACTACGGTAGGTTGGTAGAGTCGGAGACAGTAGGGGAAGAGAAGGACGGAAGTTAGAAAGGGTTGTAGTTTCAGAAAAGGTTACTCAACCGAGAAACGTAGTCCGTCGGTTTCATAACCTCAAAGTCGAAGTCGTAGTCAGGAAGATTACTTATAAGTGCTAAAAATGTTAAAAGAAGAACCCTTTAACATTTTACGTAAGTTGTGGTTATTTTGGCTTTTGGTTGTCCAGTCCGGTCCGTGTGTATACTCACTCCTAGGAAGAACCGAGTCTCCTGGTCGTCGGTAGTTTAGACAGTTATCACCGACCGTCGAACTGTGTCCATGGACAAGGTCCGCAAACGAGTTTGAGACCAGGAGGGCCTTTGCGATGCAGGGAGGACGTGTACCTGATAAGAGACGACGAGTGACTCGGAGGTCCTATCACCCGTCCCGGAAAGGGACCTGTCCGCGGAGACCAGTCCTAATCCGGTACGATACAGTACGACAACCGAAGTATCGTGTCCCAAAAGGAATTCTCAGTCTCGGGGGTGACTTGATTCGCGAGATACAACACGTCTGTCAAGTGGAGTGCGGACGCGGTACTGAGAGTCCATACTTCGGGGATTACCTCGCTGGGGCAGGGTCAGAGTCTGTTGGTGAAGGGAGGTCCCCGGTTCGGTGCCACCGTCGTGGTCGCGTTACGGCGCCCCGTCCGCCCAACGTCCGACCTACAATCACCGGTCGGACAGTGACCCCCGGGGTGGTCCTTTGGTCCTCCTACCGTCCTACCCCTGTGGGTGCCCCACGACAACCGTTCGTCGGGCAACCCTGAGTTGGTGTGTGTGCCAGAGGTTTGGGTCGGGCGTCGGGGGTTCTGCAGACGGAACGTACCCCGGACCGCACACCTAGGGGCCCGCCCCGAGATGGACTGCGCGTGTGTGGGGGATTCGGACTTGCGGACCCGGTTCTGGTCCCTACCAAAGGTCTACACCCGGAGCGTAGCCCCGGTCGGTAGTCCTCCGACGAATAAACTTGTTTCTGACATTCATGAGTTTCTCGGGGTTCCAGGTTTCTTCCGACGGTTCTGGACCGCTCGTCTACTCACGTCTCGCCTGGAATTAAATGTCGAGGTCCTTTCCTTTTCGGGCTCGAAACACCCGGTGTATCTGGGCACACTTCGGCCTCGCAGACGAGAATGTCCCGTCCACTACCGAGGTAAGTGCCACAATTTTAGTTCCCGACTCTGAGGTCGTTCTCGCCTTAAGACCCGACTCCTGTCCGAAGACAAATGTTGCAGCGTAGAGAACTGGGGTGCGGGGAAAGATGTGGTAGGACATTGGGCATAAGAGACCGTCATAAAAACTTTGTGTCGTAAAATGTCGAGAAGTCGTTCCACCGGGGAAATCGCCTGTGTGAAAGAAGACGAGTATTGGTGCACCGACCTCTTAGATGGGGGAACTCTCCTCTTTGGTTTTGCTTCTCTATGGCAATCGGTAACAGAGACCTTCTCCAGTCCCTAAACCGACGCTGAGCCTCGATTTAGAAAGTGAGGGTCCTCTTTAAACGAGGAGACCGGCTCGACAGTGTCCGACTTGACACAACGGAGGGTTTAAGCAGACAACTTCAGAATCGGGGGTCGTGGAGTCCTCTAACATAAACCTTTCCCCATTAATTTAATTTTACTCCACTACTCCCACCCGGGACTAAGTTAGGTTGTTCACAGGAGGATTCTTCTCTATTCCTATATCTGTACGCCTTCCTTCCGGGGGACTTCTGTGCCCCTCCCCGAAGGGACCGCCTCTTCTGGGTACGTCCTCTGTACCCAAGCTAGGACCGGTCCCTTCGCGGGTGCACGGGGCCCCGTTGCCTCGAGCCGACGAGTCGGACTCTCGGTCTCGTGCCCCCTACCTCGGTCGCTTCGGGCGCGGGCGTGAGACGTTGCCCTCCCCGAGGGCGAGCGGAGCTGCCTTCTTTTGGAGTTCGTCGTCGTTTCTGAGTCGTGTCGGTCTTTACTTATTTACTAATTTTTCTTCTGTGTCCCTCTTCTGTCGGCAGGAGTCCGGCTCCTCGTCCCGGGACCTTCCTTGGTCGTGACGGCGCGGAAGTCGGCCCGGAGGCCGGCGGTCCTTCGACTCTGTCACGTGAGACCAACAACTTCAGTGGGCCGGACGCCGCGAGACAAGACCTTCTGTCGTTTGCTGATTCTGCCGCTCCCCTCCCCCGTGCGGACCGCTCGTGACCCCTGACACTTGAACGACTGAGCTCGGTCGTACGTCGCGCCGGCCCCCGCGCCACCCCTCGGGTCCCACGTCCGGACTCGGGCTCCTGAGACGGGAGAAGGGGCACACGCAGTAGTGGGACCGTGACGGAACCGCAAGGCCAGTCCCAACGAGCGATCGGGCCGAGACACACCCGGAATTCCTGTTCCGGGGGTGACTCCTGTCTCCTCACCCCCCGCGAAGGAACCCGGGACTCCTGTCACCACGGGACCCCGTTCAGGTCTGGGTCCTTCCCCGTCCCCGCACACGGGTGACTGGTCCCGTCGGAGGGACCCCAGAGTTCTTGTCGAGCACCCACCGACTCCTCATGGTCGCAGGAAGCCGTGCGACCACGGACGGACAAGATAGGGGTGCGCCTAGTGTGCGTCTTAGATATAAAGTGGTAGACACTGTGGAACCCCTTCAATGACTTTGAAAGACCAGGACAAAACCCGCATGCTTCGTTCCTATTCACAGGAAAGTGTCTCAATTCCTGAACCACTCTGCTACGTATGTTTCAGCACCGTGAAAGAGAACGAAGACCTCATGGAAGACACACGGCCCATGGTAAGATACTGAACTCCTATATTATCTTTTGATCTCACTTTTTGTGGAGGTAGGAGTGTCTCGAAGATGACACCTCTTCCTCTTTGACACCGCCTTTGTCTACACCTTTCACTGAGGCTTCCTTCCCGACCACGGACCCCGCGGGTCAGGTCCACTCCGTTCCCTCCTGGGCTCGCGTCGCGGACGCCGGAGGCCGGCACACTCGCGGCGTGTCTGCTCTGAGACCGTTCCGACTGCGAAGTCCCTCTTGTCCGACCTTTTGGACACGAGCAACCGGGTCCTTTACTGGTCCTTCACGTACGGGTCCCATACGTAAAGGGCTCACTCCCCCTTTACAGAGGACCAACTTTTGTTTCGCTCAAACCTTCAAGGAGTTTCATAATATGTGTCTGAACCATCCCCTGGGCCGTCAACGTAAGACTCCACGGTTGAGGTTTCTTGACTTTCGTCCCCGCGTCCGGGTCGCGAGTACCGGCGTGACCACTCTCCTCCTTCGTCAGGTCGCCAGGTAGTCCCACTCACCCATGGCTTGCCGCCTTGCACTCATGTGACCTAATAATCACTCGTTCGCATGTTACCTCATAAGAATTCATGTTGCCTTAGAATGACTCGGAAGTGTTCCTTCCTTTAAGACTATGTGTGATCTACACCTACCTGGAACTCGCGTAGTGATACGATATACTCTATTCGGTCTGTATTTTCCTGTCGCGCACATGTTAAGGTGCGTGTGCTCCATGCGTCTTGTCGTTTGAGTGCCCGTCGTTCATGTGTCACCAATGGTCCCTGATCCCCTGCTTCTTGCCCCTCAACGGCGACTTACTCTTACCTCAACGACGAACCCGGCTACCCTTTCGAGACATTCGTCCAGCACCACTGTCACAGCTCACGACACTCGTGGCTTTCGGTGACGTGACGTGTGACCCTTGCCCTCGTTACGCCGTTCAAAGTACAATCCGTCAAAAGTGGCACTGTTCTCGTTCTCTTTATTCATTTTTACTTCGCTAAGTGGGGTCTAGAATCTCGATCCCCCCAAAGTCTACGACTTGGACCTCGGGACCCTAGGTCAAGGGGCCGGGTCGAAAGAGGTCTTTATCTTTCACTTTCACAATCGGCGAGTCAACACAGGTTGAGAAAAGTCGAGGTACCTGACATCGGACGGTCCGAGGAGACAAGTACCTTTATCTTTGGTGGGAGAATTGACGCCGGTCGTGAATGTCGGCGTCGTCCCCATGGTCTTCGCCAAGTCAAAGGAAGGAGACAAGGAAGAATTGACAGAAAGGACAGGAGGGAGGGCTCGAGAAGACTCCACACCTCGCCAGTAATCCACTAATCCCGGGACCCGTCTCCTCGGACTATCCGATGTCGGTTACCCTAGCGTTTTCTCAGCATGTGCTGACTCGTTGAAGTGAAAGTGAAAGTCGGTAATTTACTCCCGAAGGGTCCTTCCAAGTCACCATTTCTTAGACGGACGGTTGCGTCCCAGAGGACCTCCTCCCGTACCGTTGGGTGACGTCACAAGAACGGACCCCTTAGGGTACCTGTCTCCTCGGACCACCCGATTTTAGGTGTCCTAACGTCTTCTCGACCTGTGTTGACTCGAGACAAATCCGTCGTCGTCGGTGACTGACTCTGGTGGGACATGACTGATCCTCGGACGCGGGACTTCAGCCCGACGGACTCAAGTCTAAGGTCGAGCCGGTGTAGGCCCCGCCCGTCAAACCCCGTTCAGAAAATTTGAGAGACAAGAAGCCACAGGGGTGGGTATTCCTGAGGTTCGGACTGCAACAATCCCGACTCGCGCACAAAGGTGACAATTGCGGTGTCCCGATTTTCTCGACGGGGTCTCCCTCCGTGAGACCGGTCGCGTCTTCGAATAACCTAAGAATTGGGGGAAGACGTGCTAAGAATGTCGGGGTCCTGAGAAGATCTTACGACGTAGGCTCCGTTCTCCTTATCGGTTCTACGTGTGGGAATGAAGGAGTCCCTACAGGTTACTGGAGGGTCAAGGACAGGGTCAAAGTCCTGTGTCAAATATTTGATGTCCGGCGCTACTCCTGTGTCAGGTATTTGATGTCCGACGCTACTCTCACTTTCACAGTCAGCGGGTCAGTACAGGGTCGGAAGCGTTGGGGTGCCTGACATCGGGCGGTCCGAGGAGACAGGTACCCTAAAAGGTCCATTCTTGTGACCTCACCGAACGGTAAGGGAAGAGGTCCCCTAGAAGGGTTGGGTCCCCAGCTTGGGCCCAGAGGACGTGACATCCGTCTAAGAAATGGCAGGCTCGGTGGTCCCTTCGGGATTCGACACTATCAAGTCAACGAGTCAGCACAGGCTGAGACACGCTGGGGTACCTGCCGTCGTGCGGTCCGGAGGGACAGGTAGTGGTTGAGGGCCTCAAGTGCGTCTGAGTGCAGGTAGCTCAGGCACTACGGTAGGTCGGTAGAGTAGGAGCCAGCAGGGGAAGAGGAGGACGGGGGTTAGGGAGGGTCGTAGTCCCAGAAAAGGTTACTCAGTCGAGAAGCGTACTCCCCCGGTTTCATGACCTCGAAGTCGAAGTCGTAGTATTCACGGTAAATTTGTAGTTGTGTTGTAACTCTTCGTTAAAAGGAGGTAAATTTTATCATTTTAAAAATTCTTCATATTTAATTTGTAGCTAGACGACGTCTAGACGTCGGAGCATTTACCACCTGAAACCGTCATTTTCGCTTTGGTGAGACAGCGACTGTTCTGTTTTGGCACTGCACAGGTGTGCGACCCTTCGCGGAGCGGAAGGCAATAGTCACGACGGGGGAGACCCGTCAACCTCTTCACGTCGGTTCAGTGTGTGCCGCGGGCCCCGCGCAGTCCGCGTCCGGACTGGCATAACACAAAGGGACTGTATTCGGGCGAGGGCTAAGACAAGGGAGACAAGAGCGATTTACCTAAACACTCTATGAATGTCACGAGGACAAGGGTACTTTACTCCGAATTTCTTTTCTTTTCTTTTTTCTGTCGGTCGGGGACCCTTGGGTTCCTCGACGGTCCGGTAGACCCGGGACCCCGGACGGGCCCCGAGGACCTCCGGACCCTCACGAGGGGGGACCTCCGGACCCTCACGAGGGGGACCTCCGGACGCTGAACTACAGATCTCCGGACCGCTACTCTGGTCGTACAAGGTGAGGTGAAAAATTCCCGAAGGGCCCTCCGAGTCACCATTTCTTGGGCGGCCGTTACGACCTCTGTGTCCCCTGTCCAAGACAGGGACCCAGCCCTTCTAGGGGACCTCCTCCCGTACCGTGGGGTGAGGTCACAACAGTGGACCTCTTAAGGTACCTGTCTCCTCGGACCACCCGATGTCGAGTACCCTAGTGTGTCTCGACATGTGGTGACTCGAGTGTGTGACAAATTTGAAAAAGTACCTTTCCTTTTTTCTGTGACATCCGATTAAAAAAAGATTTACTGTTTACATTTTTATTTTTTAGAACGTCAAGTATACTATTTTGTCCCTACGACGACTATTCAGCGAAGTCAGTACAGGTTGAGACACGCTGGGGTATCTGTGTCGGGTGGTCCGAGGGGGTAGGGACCCTAAGAGATCCGTTCTTGTGACCTCACCCAACGGTAAAGGAAGAGGTTACGTACTCTCACTTTTCGCTTTCACTTCAGCGAGTCAGCACAGGCTGAGGATCGCTGGGGCACCTGACGTCGGGTGGTCCGAGGAGGCGGGTACCCTAAAAGGTCCGATCTCACGACCTCACCCGCGGTACTATTTTCAAGGATTATGTTTTTTTTTTTTTTTTTTCTCGTGGATCTCTAATCTACTTTCTTTCTCCTTCTTAGGTCTATTTGACACCCGTAGTACCTGTCTTTCGTGGGGGCTTTGTCCAAAAGTAGGTGACGTGACCGTTTTTAGGATCAAAAATTATGGTGCGAGATAGTCGACCAGACACCTCTCTGTCCGTGACACCTTACAACGACCACCCTACACTTGACCATAAAGGGAATACCTCCCGTAACGCAGAGTAGGTAGTTTTTAGTCCCAATCCCAATCCCAATCCTGAGACACGAAAGTGACGACTCCCGGACCCAAGTTAGGGACCAGCCCGTCGACTCTAGAGAGTTCGACACACCACGCCGGTTTTTTTCAAATGTTTGTGTACTAGGGAAAAGACTCTTACGTGGGACACCGGCGCCCGTCGGTGTCTTCTCCTGCACACGTCCTCCGACGAGAGACGTTGGAACGGACCCTATCCTTCGACGTTGGTCCTCCCCCGAGAAGGGTCTGGTTCGGAGGGCCCCTACCTGGCGAAGTGACGACTTCGTTCTCCCCCGAACCGGAGCCGTGTCTACGCTTTCGCGAGACGACACAAAGAACTCTTCTTGTTCACTCGAAGTCCTGACACGCATGTTGAACGGTGAAACACATCGCTTTCCCCACCTTCTACTCTCAAATATAAACGTAAGAGAACCGAATCGTTCCGTTTAGACTTCCCCAAATCCCTTTTCGATGGCTTTCTCGAATAGACAATCCACCCCTCAGACCTACCTACCTCATTCCGAACCTCTGTCTGAGGGGTAGGAGGGGAAAGACATAACTGGCGACTTTCCTCTTTCCCGAAGGTTAAGTCTGAAGTGATTCATATAAGAATATTCCCCCATCCCGTCTAAGCGGATATAGTGTCGCCCTCTTACTCGTCAGGTTGTTAAGACTTTAACACGTGTGTTTTGAAAGGGACCTTCGTAGAACCGACATACAACAAGTGTCCCTTTTTGATGTTCAAAAACCTTCTACCTGTACAATTGATCGGTTGTCGTCTCCTACCCGACTTAATTGACACCAACTCAGTGTTCCATCTTGTCATTTTCGATTAATTTTGTTGCTCTTCATGTCGACTGGGAACTTGTTGAAGCCCACGACCCACGGTAGGGTGGAGGACGTCACCGTTTAGACGTCTATTGAAGTACCCCTGGGAGGATAAGTACCGAGATGTAGGCTCCTGAGTCGTCTGGTACCTAGGACGTCATTACATCATGTATAAAAAACTTTTTTTAGGTACTTCAAGTTTAGACACGTCAAGTTCCCAGTTGACATTTACATAACTGCACAGAAACTTACCTTTTCGTCTAATATATAAGCATACTAGACGACGTTATGAACATTTTTACATCTGTGTCTAGACCTATTTAAGAAACTCTTATTATGTGGTCTCACAGTAGTCACCAACGTCGATGTATCATCCCGTACTGGTTAAATTTACAAATAAAAAATGAATGGATTGAAAAATTTACAATACTTAGTTATGACCTTAATTTCAATTAAATTTTATTAGAAGGGTTATATACACAGATAAATTTTTCTATCAAAATTTACGACCCTAGTAATGACATATAGGACAATACCTTAGACGAAAAAGGCGAATTCGTAAGTAATTTACGCTTACGACCCTTTGACCTCCGTCCCCCTCTTCCCCTGCTGTCCCCTACTCTACCTACCGTAGTGACTGAGCCCCTGTACTCGAACGTGTTTGGGGTCCTCTGCCACTTCCTGTCCCCTCGGACCACACACCGACCTCAGTTTTGTCAGCCTGTGCTGAGTCGGCGACTTGTTCTCTCGCGCAGAGCTCCCCTGACTCACCACCCCGACTTCGAGGATACAGGCAAACGAAATGAAAAAAGAGTAAACCTAGAAGACTCAAAAGACGACAGTTGTAAATCGTTAAATACGTTAATTCTTTATTTGCTAAAAATTTTCTTTATCAACCACCGAAAGCTTCGAGAAACCCCCGTCAGACGCGTGTTAAATACCTTTTCGTCGGTCCCGGTGTTATTGAGGTACACCTCTTTGTCGGTGACTCCGATCCTCCAAACGACCCTCTAAGGCCTGGTAGTCTCACTTCGACCCAGACCTGGGACCAAAGATTGTGTACCGAGTAAGACGGACGACACGTGGAAGGGTCTCAAGAGGGTCTGTAGATCTTCCGAGCCAGAGTCAAGGACGAGGTGATCCCTTCGCATGTTTCGGCAGACGGTACGGGTCACTTTTACGTGGTCTCCTCCCCGAGGGGTTGTGCTCCCTCGTAGGGAGGTCTCTGTGAGTCAAGTCCCGGGACACAACTTGATGTCACTGTAAGAGTTCTTAGGAGAAGGGTGAAAAGGGCCTTATCCAAATGGTGACGTACACCCGTCTAAGTGTTTATAAAGATGTCCTTCACTAAAGGTAATTTTATTTTCTTTCCATTAGGGGTCAATGTCTAAAAAAAAAATTTACAATAATTTCCCATTTGATTATAAAAATGGAGACCTAAAGTCACGAATCCATCAATCGAATTCCGTGAACTAGTCAGAACCTACCAACGGTAATTACTCACCCATCTACCTTCCCACTAATAAACTCTACGTAATGAACTTTCTCCCTTCCTTCTTTTTCCTTCCATCCGTTCGCCCTTCCCAACCCCCTCCGACGAGCCGAACCAACCTCTCTACTTGGCTTTTACCGACCCTACCTTCTTTCTACCCTCCCTACACTACCTCGTTACCCAACCACCTACATTCCTATCTGACTACCCACCTACCTTATTTGTCTATTTCGACTTTGAGTATGACTCCACATTGCTCTGAGAATAAGTTCGCGACCCCGGACCGCATCAAGTATTAAGAGAAGACACCGCGGCCGAATCAGCAAGTCAGCACAGGTCGAGAATGTCGGGGGACCCGACATTGGGTGGTCCAAGGAGGCAGGTACCCTAAAGGGTCCGTTCTTATGACCCCACCCAACGGTAAAGGAGGAGGTCCCCTAGAAAGACTAGGTTCCTAGCTTGAGGGCAGAAGACGTGACGTCTACCTAAGAAATGGCGACTTGGTGGTCCCTTCATGGTGGAGAGAAGGTCCTTCCTACCTCTAAAGTGTCGAAGTATGTGCTCAGAGAGATTGTCGACGGCTCCACCTGCGTCCCGAGAGGTGACCCTGGGCAGGAGGAGTGTCGGCATTTAGCCGTCTCTCTCACTCCTCTCCGACTTTCCTCCTGCACGTTCTCCCTCGAAGAAGCAAAGTCCCCTCCATCACTTGACTTTGGGGGAACACGTATTACTTGCAGGTTCGATAATGTCTGAAACATTTTATGACCCGTAAATTCTACTTGAACACCTCGTGTCTCCCTCGTCTTCTTCTCTCACCCCAGTACTTTCGGTAAGTCACCCTACCCTGTCCGGTGGGGCGGCGCCCCCGCCGGTTCGGATTTGCCGTCACTCATTGCGGCGGACGGGACCACAAGAAGGACAGTGAGGGGTTTCGAAAGAAGAAGGTAAAATAAAACCCTCACGGTTTTCCACACAAAGATTCAAATAAGGAGAGGTCGAGAAGAATATCATGAGTCTGGGTCCGCTTACAGTCCTTGTCTCTCCGCGCAGTATCAAAGCCTCAACTTCAGTCGGTCCTCAACTCCGTAGGACGTAAAGGACGAGGAAGCGTAGTGGACGACAGACGCCACGGTCGACGGGGACGCGCCAGAAAGTTCACGTGTAGACGGACGACTGCCGGACGGTCCGGTGATCGTTTCGACCGCCTGTTCCGTGTGTGAGCCCACAACAAAAAAGAATCTAAGACAGGAACATTGTTCTCCGTTTCGGGGTCCGAAGGACGTTGGGGGGGGGGGGGGTGGCTCCAAACGTTCTCCTAGTTCTCCACCGCCCCAGGTAAGTCTGTTCCGGTCACTCGTCGTCCTTCGAGGCCTCGTGGAAAGACCGGGGCTCTTTCCACAGGACCGACCCAGAAACACTTTCTTCGCGCGAGAGGACGTCCGAACCTTAGTTCCACACTATCGTCTACGACGGGCTCGGACAGGTGTGGGAACAGGGACGGGAAGTCGCTACTGTCCGACCTTGGGGTTACCGGTCGCGGAGCAGGACACCGGACTTCTGAAAGAGAACTGGACCTTGTGACCGGAACGTTGACCACGTCGTCCGGTACCGTGGGTCCCTGCCTCCGGAGACCTCGTCGGCGGGTT
This sequence comes from Capra ibex, assembly GCA_006410555.1. Taxonomy (NCBI): domain Eukaryota; kingdom Metazoa; phylum Chordata; class Mammalia; order Artiodactyla; family Bovidae; genus Capra; species Capra ibex. The sequence continues at coordinate 2,868,576 of SJYO01012962.1, read as the reverse complement.
GTCCCGCCCTGTCCCCACCACATACTCGTGGGACCGAGGGAATGGGGGTCTGTCCCGCGAGAGTCTCGGTGTAAGATGTGACCGAAGGTCTCGAAAGGCTCGTCTAGACTCGGAGTCAGCGGGTGACTTGCACCAAACCGTAGTGGACGAGTCGAGAGAAGGGAAAGGACAGGACACAGGGGTGCGGGGACGGTCGCAGAGGACCCCAGTAGAAGGTTTATTTGACGAGGTAGACCTCAGACAGAATCCCAGTCTGAGTCTCTCTAGGGTTTCCGCCCGCGGGTGGAGTCGGTCACACTCCGACGACACCTCCTACCTCCCCAGCCACTGCCTAAGGGAAGGTTTTGGTCTTAGCGCCGAGGAAGACCTCGGACTCGACATCGTGTCCCGACCCTCCGGGGGACTACGTGAAACCCCAGAGAGCCCGGAGACAGGGTCCTCGCCACTCAACTGTTTCTTGGGGTCGGTCTCGACATTCATCTGTCTCCGACGGACTGCGACCGTGTCACCTCGGTGTCGTCCCGGGGGTGCACGAGGGCGGGGGTAGACACTCGCGGGAGGAGTGGGCAGGGAGGAGGGGTACTCCGGCGCTCAGCTCGGCAGCACTCTTTTCCTCCTGTTCTCGCCGTCCCCTTCGTCTTCCGAAGAGACGTAGGACGAGCAAAGGAAATCCAAGTCGAATGCGAAAGACAGCCTTCATATAAATTATCACATAAAAAATGTCTCCTAGACGACCCTATTTGAAAGGTGAAAGCCCAAGGGACCACCGAATCACCCTTTCTCAGGCGGACGGTCGCGTCCTCTGCGCCCAAGCTAGGGACTAGTCCCTCCTAGGGTGTGCGGCTCTTCGTCGATTCGGGTAAGTGGTGTCGATGACTCGGACGCGGGGCCTCGGCCCCCGGTGCCGATGACTTTAGGGGTGCGGGGCCTCGGCCCTCGGTGCCGATGACTCGGACGCGGGACCTCGGCCCTCAGTGCCGAAGACTTCAGGCGTGCGGGACCTTGGACACGAAGGTTTGTTCTCTTCGGTGGCGTCACTCTTCGGACGTGTGGCTACTTCTGGGTCGTGTCTGTTTTTATTTATTTACTTTGATAAAAATATGTGAAAGGTGAGTAAATTGACTTCGACAGAAATACCCTAGGAACGAGAGCTTATTGGGAAACCGATCCGAAACCTCAGGTTGAACCGTAGTGTCTCCGTCCGGCGACACGGGGTGGCACGGACGGTTACCCCGGCGGTACACGATGACAGACGAAGGGATCACGAGACACTCCGTCCTTGCCAAAGTCACCTTTTTGGGGTAGTACATCATCTTGTCCGAGACTCTTCATTGTTTGAGAACTCTCAACGAACCCGACGTTCCTCTAGTTTGGTTAGTTAGGATTTCCTTTAGTTGGGACTTACAAGTAACCTTCCTGGCTACGACTTCGACTTCGAGGATATGAAACCGGTGGACTACGTTTCTTGGCTGAGTGACGTTTTTTGGGACTACGACCCTTTCTAACTCCCGTCCTCCTCTTCCCCTACTGTCTCCTACTCTACCAACCTACCGTAGTGGCGGAGCTACCTGTACTCAGACCCGTTTGAGGTCCTCTGTCACCTCTTGCCACTTAGGTACCCCACGTCTCAGCACGCGCTGACTCGCCGACTTGTTCATTGTTAAAGTTTGAAGAGACTCTAGTTCTGACCTGGACTCCAACTAAGGGAAGATTCAGTTTACCGTCCTCGGCTTTGTCGGCGAGTCACCTCGTGAGAGACTTCTGTCACTGGGACGTGTGACTGTGCACACACTCGGTCTTCGTGCACGATTTGTCGTCCAGACTCACTTGAAACTGAGTGACTCGAGGTCAATGTCCATCCCAAGGTAGATTATGAGTTGTGAGATAGACACTTTACGTGTGATGGAGGCTTATGGTCCTCGAGAGCTGTCACCACTTCGGTAAGAACACGTTTCGAACGAGAAACAAAATTGAGTTCGCAGGACGACACCCTTTCCTGACCCGGGCGTCACCAAAGTGACCGAGGTTTCTCGACAGAAGGAGACGGGGGATCACCGGAGTACCGTTTAGGATTCGGGGAGGTGCAACGGGAGGCAGATAAGAATGACGAAAATAGTAACGAGTACTTTGTTTTAAAAGAATTAGAACGACGTTGGAGCTTCAAAGGATGTTATCTTCACTTTACTTACTTCCCCCGAAAATGACCCTTGACACACGTTAGTCTCCGTAGCACGATCTTAAGTCCTTCACTGGGGGAGGGGAGGGGAACGTCCGACGCAGGAGGCGGAGGGTAGGAACCACATTTGTAAAAGGCCCCGTCGACAAACGGTAGACCCTTCGGGGACGAGTTGTCGACGTAGGCCAGGTTGGATCGTACTGGTGGAGAAAGGGTCGCCGCGACATGCTGGGCCGGGAAGGATGTAGTCTCGGTTCGGGTGGGAGCGTCCAACGCCCGTGGGGAGCCGGTGGGCAGAGGACAGGTTTGGTCCTGGCCGGGGGGAGCAAACGGACCTGAGGGCCCTGGGTGTAGGGAGGACACGAGCCTGTCGAGTAGACACGTCCCCTCTGGGCCCCCTTGGGCTAGGACCGGGACTTCCGTCTCAAGTCCCGCACCAGGTCGGGTGTGGTCGGTCCGCGAAGACCCCTCCGTGTCCGGAGCGTGCGTGCGGTAACAGGTACCGTGGTGTAGACGTGATCGAAGAGTCGTTTGTCCCGCAGACTCGCCGAGAACGACTCGAACCCAGTGGGGTGTAGAGGTCCCGGGCCGAGTCGCGCGGGAGTAGGTCAGGAGGAGTGGCACCGAAGAAGAAGGGTCTATTAGTACCCCTGAAAGACGAGTAGGGACGAAAGACGGCCCCCGGCCCTAGTGTCACACCGGGACTTCCCTCGAAGGTAGGACTTCTCGCGACTGGTGTCCCCTCCCGTACAGGCCTGTCGTTTCTGCCCGGCCGGGTCCCGGGCTCTCGGGTTTCGCGCGAGAACCGGGATCGCTGTACCTTAGGCGGACTGGGGTGCGAACCCTCCCGACCTCCTCCCCTTTCGTGAAAGGTCTCTCCTCTACTGTCACGTCGGAACTTACCTGTCGACTTCCTATGATCTGTCTGAATCTTTGAAAAAGGTCTTTTGGTGTGCTACGAGTCCTTTAATCGAGAGGTCAACGGTCGACCAACTTTGGAACCAAGTATTTAGGTCCACGCATTCTTTATGACGGAAAGAGATCAGAGGAATTAGGTTAAGACTTAGAGACATAACCAAAGGATCGCAACGATGCTATGACATTTGGTGACGCACCAAATCTGTTATCTTTGCACAATTGTGTTACGCCTTAGTTGACACGTGGTGACTCCTTACCTGCACGGTAGAGTGTCGAGACCACGGGAGACACAGAGAAACAGGTTTCGACGGGAGGACATTCCTGTGGTCCGTATTGCCTGATCCCGGGTGGGATCACTGGAGCCTCTTCCGCTACCGTGGGGTGAGGTCGTGAGAACGGACCCTTTAGGGTACCTGCCTCCTCGGACCACCCGAAGTCTGTGTTGTCTCGCTGAAGTGAAAGTGAAAAGTGAAAGTACGTGACCTCTTCCTTGACCGTTGGGTGAGATCACAAGAGCGGACCTCTTAGGGTCCCTGCCCCCTCGGACCACCCGACGGCAGACACCCCAGTGTGTCTTAACCTGTGCTGACTTCATTGAATCGTCGTCGTCGATCACTGGAGTAACATTGAACGAATGGAAATATTTCTGGAATAAAGGTTTATTCCAGTGTAAGACTTCATGATGTCCAATCTGAAGTTTTATAGAAAACTCTCCTGTGTTAAGTTGGGAATTTTTAGAGGTAGGACGGTTCAATTGTCCTTTGAGTTGGAACTGGTGGCAATTAATCGACGTGCGCGCGCGTGTGTGTGTGTGTGGGTATAGGAGATCGGGTTCTGACTCGAAGACTACAAACCCCGGTTGGGTCTCGTGGACCCTCTGTGGAGGCAAGGAAACAGAAAGGACCAACGACGACTCACGGGTGCGAATGAGACACAGAGGTTCGGGTACCGGTGGTACGAAACGAGCTCCCGCGGTTAGAGAAACAGTAACAACCGTTGAGGCCACAGGTCCCGGGTCCGTCGTGTCGTAGGGTGTACCCTTAGGAAAGTCTCGCAACGGTGAAGTGGTCTCTGGACCCAGAACGATCAGAACTCGGATGGTTGAAGAAGGCGAAGGGAGAACTTCGGGGATTTCCGTTGAGGAGTTCGTTAAGGTTTCTCTGTCTCCACGACCGTGATCGTCTGAGTAGCAGTTTGACGGGGACTCCTCGGCAGTGAGTCTCGGAGAGACCACGTACTTCACCTCCGTCCCCTTCTGTCTTCTACTTCTTGTTTCGAGCAGATAGTCACGCAACGGGGCGGTCCGAAGACTGACGCACGGGTTCCTTACTCGGTGTTCGGTCAAGTGACCGGTTTCGGTTCGACCGACCCCTGGTGTCTGACTTGAGTCAGAGCGAGAAAGGAGACGTAAATCGAGGTCCTGTGGGCACCCGGGCTCGCATACTACGACCCTGGACGTCCACTGGTCCCTCCTCACTCAAGAAGACCCCAGGGCTTTGAGTCCCAGTAGACACTCCTCGACCTGTGTCTCGGACCTCGTTCTTGGTCTTCCTCTGTCAAACTCTTCTCTACCCACAACTCCCCGGGTGGTAGAGAGGACTTCTTCTTCTCCCCTGGTATGTAAATCTGTCCCAGTGATACCATACTATTCTTTGTGCACCATAGAGAACCCCTAACCTAAGTCCCCCGGGGGTGAGGGTGACTGATGGGTTTAGACGCCTACAAGTTCAGGGAATATCTTTTATCGTGTCATAAACATATATTGGATGTGTGTAGGAGGACATATAAAATTTAGTAGAGATCTAATGAAGAGTGTGAATTACGATACATTTATGAACGTCCACGTACCTTTTAAGGTCAAAACGAAAAACCTTGAAAGGTCTTAATAAAACTAAATAAGTTCATCTATAAACAAACAAGTACAAGTATCGTCGTAATAAGTGTTATCGGTTTTCTACCTTCGTTTAACAACAGGTAGTCACCTATTTACCTATGTGTTTTTACTCCAGATGTGTATGCTATAGTAAGTCGGAACGTTTCCTTCCGATGTTGTGTTTCCTTGGGACTCCCGTAATATAATTCACTTTATTCGGTCCTTACTTTCCTGTTTGTACCGTACTAGGGTGACGATGCTCCACAGAGTCAAGTCAAGTCAGCGAGTCAGCACAGGCTGAGAAACGCTGGGGTACTTAGCGTCGTGCGGTCCCGAGGGACAGGTAGTGGTAGAGGGTCTCAAGTGAGTCTGAGTGCAGGTAGCTCAGCCACTACGGTAGGTCGGTAGAGTAGGAGACAGCAGGGGAAGAGGACGGGGGTTAGGGAGGGTCGTAGTCTCAGAAAGGGTTACTCAGTTGAGAAGCGTACTCCACCGGTTTCATGACCTCGAAGTCGAAGTCGTAGTAAGGAAGGTTTCTTTAGGGTCCCGACTAGAGGAAGTCTTACCTGACCGACCTAGAGGAACGTCGGGTTCCCTGAGAGTTCTCAGAAGAGGTTGTGGTGTCAAGTTTGCGTAGTTAAGAAACCACGAGTCGAAAGAAGTGTCAGGTTGAGAGTGTAGGTATGTACTGGTGTCCTTTTTGGTATCGGAACTGATCTACCTGGAATCAACCGTTTCATTGGAGAGACGAAAACTTATACGATAGATCCAACCAGTATTGAAAAGAAGGTTCTACCGACGTCAGTGGTAGACGTCACTAAAACCTCGGGGGGTTTTATTTCAGACTGTGACAAAGGTGACAAAGGGGTAGACAAAGGGTACTTCACTACCCTGGCCTACGGTACTAGAAGCAAAAGACTTACAACTCGAAATTCGGTTGAAAAAGTGAGAGGAGAAAGTGAAAGTAGTTCTCCGAAAAATCAAGGAGAAGTGAAAGACGGTATTCCCACCACAGTAGACGTATAGATCCCAATAACTATAAAGAGGACCGTTAGAACTAAGGTCGAACACAAAGAAGGTCGGGTCGCAAAGAGTACTACATGAGACGTATAATCAATTTATTCGTCCCACTGTTATATGTCGGAACTGTATGAGGAAAAGGATAAACCTTGGTCAGACAACAAGGCACAGGTCAAGANGACGTATGTCCAAAGAGTTCTCCGTCCAATCCACCAGACCATAAGGGTAGAGAAAGTCTTAAAAGGTGTCAAATAACACTAGGTGTCTCAGTTTCCGAAACCGTATCAGTTATTTCGTCTTTATCTACAAAAAGACCTTGAGAACGAAAAAGGTACTAGGTCGCCTACAACCGTTAAACTAGAGACGAAGGAGACGGAAAAGATTTTGGTCGAACTTGCAGTCAAGTTCCAAGTGCATAACGACTTCGGACCGAACCTCTTAAAACTCGTACTTAAATGATCACACACTCTACTCACGTTAACACACCATCAAACTCGTAAGAAACCGTAACGGAAAGAAACCTTAACCTTACTTGTGACTGGAAAAGGTCAGGACACCGGTGACGACTCAAAAGGTTTACACGACCGTATAACTCACGTCGTGAAAGTGTCGTAGTAGAAAGTCCTAAACTTTGTCGAGTGGACCTTAAGGTAGTGGAGGTGATCGAAACAAGTATCACTACGAAAGATTCCGGGTGAACTGAAGTGTAAGGTCCTACAGACCGAGATCTAATCACTAGTGTCGTAGTACTAATAGACCCAGTACTTCTAGAAAAAACATGTCAAGAAGGCACATAAGAACGGTGGAGAAGAATTATAGAAGACGAAGACAATCCAGGTATGGTAAAGACAGGAAATAGTTTGGGTAGAAACGTACTTTACAAGGGAACCATAGAGATTAAAAGAACTTCTCTAGAGATCAGAAAGGNGAAAGGGTAAGACAACAAAAGGAGATAAAGAAACGTAACTAGCGACTTCTTCCGAAAGAATAGAGAGGAACGATAAGAGACCTTGAGACGTAAGTCTACGAATATAGAAAGGAAAAGAGGAAACGAAAAGTGGAGAGAAGAAAAGTGTCGATAAACATTCCGGAGAGGTCTGTCGGTAAAGCAAAAAAACGTAAAGAAAAGGTACCCCTACTAGAACTAGGGACAGAGGACATGTCACAGTGCTTGAAGTAAGGTATCAAGTAGTCCGTGAGACAGATAGTCTAGATCCGGGAATTTAGATAAAGAGTGAAGGTGACATATTAGTATTCCCTAAACTAAATCCAGTATGAACTTACCAGATCGCCAAAAGGGATGAAAGAAGTTAAACTCAGACTTAAACCATTATTCCTCAAGTACTAGACTCGGTGTCAGTCGAGGACTAGAACAAAAACAACTGACATATCTCGAAGAGGTAGAAACCGACGTTTCTTATACTAGTCAGACTAAAACTACAACTGGTAGACCACTACAGGTACACATCTCAGAAGAGAACACAACAACCTTCTCCCACAAACGATACTGGTCACGTAAAAGAACCGTTTTGAGATAATCAGAAACGGGACGAAGTAAGGCGTAAGGTTCCGGTTTAAACGGACAATGAGGTCCACAAAGAACTGAAGGATGAAAACGTAAGGTCAGGGGATATTACTTTTCCTGTAGAAAAAACCCACAATCAAGATTTTCCAGAACATCCAGAAGTATTTTGGCAAGTTGAAGTCAAAGAAGTCACAATGACCAACCCCGTATCTGAACCTATTGACACTATACCTTACCAAACGGAACCTCTGGTCGCATCAGTTTAAGTATCTTCCGTCTTCAAGGATCCTCTGTTCCCTTTTACGCTCAACGATAAACTACCTATATCTCACACGAAGTCTTCTACTTTGCAAGACCTCTAGACAACGTGTTGTTACATTTATACGAATCGTGATGACGTGACATGTGAATTTTTACCAATTCTACCGTGTGAAATACGATATACGAAACATTTTAAATTTTTGAAAATCACAAATTTTAAAATTTTTAAGACCTACACATACGACCACTATCAACAGGTTGTGACACTTCGATGAGTTACGGTGAATTAACATATGAATTTTTACCAACTTTACTACTGCGAAATACGACACCCAAAAAAGGTGTTAACTTTTTTTCTGAACAATATTTCGACGTCGTTCATTCCGTCACACTATTTCCGTGTTTTGGTCTGTTCACTGGACTAGTTTGTCGTGTCTTGCGGGTCTGAGTCTCGATTTGTGTGTGCGGGTGGGCTGACCACTGCCACGACTGACGTAATTCCTTCGGGTCGGCATCGTCTGCCGCAGCTCGGTGACTCTCTGTGCGCCCTCCCTGACTCGGGCCTGCGGAGCAAGTGTGACGTGTGTCTTCGGTTAAGGTCTGGCCTGTATCTCGATTTGCATTTTCTACTTTGTGGTTCAGTAGGTCCTTTTTTGCCTCCTTTTTAGGTTCTACGTGAGTGAGATCTTTTTCTCTGACCAGTTGATCTGAATTAACCTTAATCTCTGAAAATGAATAGTTTCGTTGTGATTCTTTCACTTTTCCGTTCGGAGTCTCACATTCCGCGGTATCATGTATATGGGTTGTTTATTAAATAGAAGTCTTATACATTCTTCAGGATCTTCAGTTGTTCTTTTTCTATACGTTGGGTTGTCTGTTCACTTGTTCTCTGAACTTATCAATGAAGTGCTTTCATGTCTTGGTTTGCTAGTTGTTCGTGTAATTTGTGTAATCTTCCACGAGTTGTAATTGTACTTTGAAACATTCCGAAGGGACCACCGAGTCGACCATTTCTTAGACGGAAGTTACACCCTCTGGACCCAGTCCTTCTAGGGGATCTCCTCCCTTACCGATGGGAGAGGTCATAAGACCGGGCCTCTTAAGGTACCTCTCTCCTCGGACCGTCCGATATCGGGTACCCCAGTGTTTGTAGTCGTGTTTTAATTTAATTTTCTGTCTCTTATGGTTCCCAATTACTTTAAAACCTTGTTGATTTAGAGTACACGACTATTACTCTCGTATAGAGTCATATTTATGAGGTCTTTTAGTTGGCAGGTATAGATGACCTCTTATACGTGGGGAGTACTAGGTCTTTAAGGTGAGGATCCACATTTTAAGGTACCTTTAAGTCGTTCTTGCGATTGTCGTTGCGATAAGGATTGGTGAAGTTTCTTCTTTGTGGATTTTACGGGTGATTGTCATCTTACTTATGTCTTTGACGTCGTATTAAGTTTTTGACTTTATGATCTGTCGTTACTTTTCTCGTTCGGTACCAATGTGTACTACATTACCCACTGAGAGCGTTACGACTTGTTTTCTTCCGTCTATGTTTTCACTGGGGCAAATGTGTATCAGGTCTCAGTGCCTCTTCAGCAGGTGTCACAAACGTCAGTCCTCCCACTCGGTACGAGGGTCAAGAACCACGTCCAAGTCAGGGACCAGTCCCTTGATTCTCGGGCGGACAGACACCGTGTCCGTTTAAAAAAAAATTACGTTTTGCCATACTTGCTGGCAGTCCTTCCCCTTGAACGTCACGGAGGACTATAGGGTGTGCGTAAATAGGAAACTGAGGCCTTAGGGTGTAGATCTTTAGATAGGGTTTCTCTGTAACCTCTCTTTTCGTTTCGTCACAAACAGGTTTCGTACCACCGCAATATACGCTCTCGTTTTGTATCTTTTGTTTGGCTTGTGGGTTCGTGTCTGACTTCGACAGGTGAGAAGCACTTGTCCTCCGTACGGTGACATCCTTCGGCATTCCCTCTAGAGATTCACGTCTGTGCCTCTCTGGAGGCTATGTGATGATCCATTTTTTTTTTTAGTTCCACGTCTTGTCACGAACATTATACGGTAGAAACCCCGAATAGAATTGGCTCTTGTAAGTCCACATGTTCGACCTAAATCTTTTCCGTCTCCTTAGTCTCTAGTTTAACGGTTGTAGACAACCTAGTATCTCTTTCGTTTCTCCTAAGATTTTTTTTAAGATGGAGACAAAGTAACTGATGCGATTTCAGAACCTGACACACGTAGTGTTGTTTGACACCTTTTAAGAATTTCTCTACCCTTATGTCTGTAGAATGGACGGAGGACTCTTTAGACATGCGTTCAGTTCTTCGTTGTCAATCTTGGTCCGTACCTTGCTGTCTGACCAAGGTTTGACTCCGTCCTTGTCCGGTTCCGACTCCTAACAGTGAGACGAATAAATTGGATGTGCGTCCCAACGACGACATGTCCGCGGGTCAGTGCAGGCCGAAAAACGCTAGGGTGTCTGACGTCGTGTGGTCCGGTCTACACCCGTCTCATGTAGTACGCTTCACCAGTCTTTCGAGGCGGGTCTTCGGAGGGTGCAAGGGTCGTGTGGAGTGGGGGTCCCGGGACCGACGTGTCTGTACACGAGTCTCGGTGCACTCCGAGACGTTATCCTGTAGTCATGTTTGCCAATGACGAGCTGCTCATTAAACTAAATCAGCGACTGAGCAGAGGGTGAGGAACGCTAGTTGGGGTACCTGACATCGGGTGGTCCGAGGAGACAGGTACCCTAAAGGGTCGGTTCTCATGACCTCACCCCACGGTGAGGGAAGAGGTCCCCTAGAAGGACTGGGTCTCTACCTCGAGCGTAGAGGAGGAACCGTCCACCTAAAAATGGTAGACTCGGTGGACGCGAAGGGTGAGTCTCGACTAATGAACACGTCCTAAAATAATGTTTCAGACCAAGCGGTCCTTGATCGTGGTGTGCGTCCGGGACTCCTCTCCTTTTAGGGACTGTCTACCTGGGGTCTCCCCCGGTCTGGTCGCCTCCACCCCTTCCGTCCGTTGGACCAGTTGACAATTGTGTTTCGGAGAAGTCCTGGAAGTCCCTTAGTAGGCTCACACGCCATTCGGTACTACCTTCCCCACACGAATGGTGTACAGGGGTCCCTGTCGTTCCTGTAGGTTGGTCAGGTAGGATTTCCTTTAGTTGGGACTTATGAGTGACCTTCCTGACTACGACTTCGACTTTGAGGTTATGAAACCGGTGGACTACACTTCTCGACTGATCAATCTTTTCTGGGACTACGACCCTTTCTAACTCCCGTCCTCCTCTTCCCCTACTGTCTCCTACTCTACCAACCTACCGTAGTGGTTGAGTTACCTGTACTCGAACTCACTCGAGGTCCTCAACCACTACCTGTCCCTCCAGACCACACGACGTCAGGTACCCCAACGTTTCTCAGCCTGTGCTGACTCGCTGACTTGTTCCCCGAATTCACGTGTCCGACCTCTTCCCTCCCAGATTTCCCTCTCGCCGACGAGGACCTGTTCTTTTGCCGGTGGGTCCTACCAGACGAGCCCACTCAGACCGAGGTTGTGACAGGGAATCTCAAGTCCAAGTGCTATACCACCGAGACTGCTTAAGGTTCTCCTTAGTCAAGAATCTCGTAGTTTCTAGAGAGTGACTGTCCACCAGACCTCCACCCTTCGAAGACGTGGACTGTTGCGTCTCTGACCTGTTCCAGGTCCGCATCAATGTAGACAGAAGTCTGAAGTTGTCAAACCACTCTACTATTTGTACATTCACGAGGAATGTGACGACCCGCGACATGCTTACTAGTGTGGAGACAATAATTCTGCGCAACCTGAAAATTGAATCACCTTCTCTGACCATACTTATTTTATTTTATTTTAGGACACTTAATTTTATTTTATTTTAGGAGTCAGTCTGAGGTTCAAGGTCGGTCGAGACGGTGAAGTCTACGATTACAAATTAAGTTCGGTCATACTCTGCCCCGGACTTCCTTCCACGTCTCTCTCTCCTTCGTCCCACCCCTCCTCTGGGACACTCCCGGGTGTCCCGAAGGGCCTCCGCGACCTTACCCGTGTCAATTGGAGACCTTTCAGACGTTCCCCTGTGCACAAAAGAGTGGGGCTACTCCGAGTTTCCAATTAACCAAACGGGACTCCTTCCCGGTCCGGACTCTAGGTCTTCATGGTCGACCTATGGAGTGCGTGGGAGTAAGACTGACCTTCAGTCTCTCCTCCCCACAAGAGAGGGGTCCCCAGTGGACCCGTGTCCCGACTCGAGTGGAGTGGGGTGGAGCCAGGGGTTCAGTGGGGGCCCCCAGGCACGTTACCGCTGGGACTCGAGAAGGTGGTCGCCACGGGAGACCCGGGATGGGCCCCGGGTACACACGAGGGGACCCCTGAGCTCAACGACGGTGAGGCCTCGGCGGCGGTTAAGGACCGGTACCAGGACAGTGACCGGGGTGGGAGGGGAGTCTGCGCCCAGGACAGTGACAGGGGTGGGAAGGGAGTCTACGTCCCTAAGACTGTCCTTCGTGGACAAATGGTCCCCTCTGTGCAACGGACGACCGGTCGACCAAGACCTTTGACCACCGGGACGGTCCGGGACAGGGGGTGGAACTTCCTCAGAGAGCTCCACTTCGTTATACGGGCCGGAACAAGAAGACACTTGTCACAAGACCAAAGGTCCACACAATTTACCCCATAAACTCAGGACAGGAGTGGGTCTCGACCTCTTTCTTGAGAGGTAAAAGAGGGACAGAGGAGGGCGGTGATACTGAAGGGGGACCTTCGTGTTACCGTAGTGAACCCCACGAAAGTTTTCATGAGTACCTCCAGGGTGGGGGTCCGGTGAATTCAGTCTTGAAGAAACCCACGCTGGGACCGTAGTCGCAAGAAAAAAAATTATGAAGGGTTCATGAGAGCACACCTCGGTTCCCACTCTGAGTGACGGTTCTCCCCGAAGGTTCCACCGAGTCACCATTTCTTAGACGGACGGTCCCGTCCTCTCGGTGTCGCCCCTTTTACGTGGTTGTCGAGCCGGGGGTCTGGAAAGTCCCGAGCACCTCTCCCGGGGAGTGAAGGACCTCACCAGTCGGAGCACGGGGGTCAGGACGGACTGGAGTCTAGGAGGACCGTGTTCTGGGTCGGGGGCCACGCGACACAGATGACTTCTGCAGTCCGGTTGAGACGGGCAGTGGGCAGGGTCGGATGTCAGACCAAAGGTCTCGTAGTCTGGGACCTGTTTCGGCTGGAGTGTTTCCCTAGATAAGATTTTGGTCAACGAATTTCTCTCTAGACGCTCCCCCACGGGTGGTAGTCGACTCTTACTACTCTCACAAGGAGTGAGAGGAGAAAGTGGAAGTAGTTCTCCGGAAAGTCAAGGAGAAGTGAAAGACGGGAATCTCGTTTAGGTCACGGAAGATAGTTCTAAGGTCTCGAGTCAATCTCGGCGTGACGTGAGTCCCGTCGTAGGTAACGCACTCACACACACACACACAGACACACACACACACACACACACACACACGCGGGCACTAGGACTCGAGCCCACACCCAAATCGAAGTATTGGACTCTATCCTGTGAGCAGAGACTTGTACGCGTGAGTCGAGTGAAGTACCAAAAGAGGTATAAACACATAACCTTCACCTAAAACATAACCTTAGTAGTAGTTTTTGTTGTGCGTTCTTCGATTTCGGAGACCTCTGTTCAGAGGGTTGTCCACAATCTTAGGCCAACAGTAATGGGTTAGTAGTGCAGCACTGGCTGAGAGACGTTGGGGCACCTGACGTCGTGCGCAGAAGGGACAGGAAGAGAGAGAGTGTCAAACGAGTTTGAGCACAGACAACTCAGTGAATACGGTAGATTGGTTAGAGTAGGAGACGGCGAGAGGAGGAGGGTGAAAGTCAGAAAGGGTCGTAGTCCCAGAAAAGTCCACCGGTTCCATAACCTCAAAGTCGAAGTCGTAGTCAGGAAGGTTACTTATAAGTCCTGACTAAAGGAAATCCTAACTGACTAAACTGGAGGAACGTCGGGTTCCCTGAGAGTTCTCAGAAGAGGTTGTGGTGTCAAGTTTTCGAAGTTAAGAAGTCGCGAGTCAAAAGAAATACCAGGTGGAGAGTGTAGGTGTGTACTGGTGACCTATTTGGTATCGAAACTGACATGCCTGGAAACAGTCGTTTCACTACAGAGACGAAAAATTATGTGGCAGATCCAACCAGTATCGAAAAGAATGTTCCTCGTTCGAAGAGAGTGGAAGTACTGACGTCGGTGGCAGACGTCACTATAACCTCGGGGGTTTCTTCAGAGAGTGATAAAGGTAACGAAGGGGTAGATAAACGGTACTTCACTAGTCTGACCTACGGTACTAGAAGCAAAAAACTTACAACTCAAAATTCGGTCAAAAAAAGTGAGAGGACAAAGTGGAAGTAGTTCTCCGGGAAGTCAAGGAGAAGTGAAAGACGGGAATCTCGCTTAGGTCACGGAAGATAGTTCTAAGGTCTCGAGTCAATCTCAGCGTGAGTCCCGTGGTAGGTGCACACACACACTCACTCACACACACACTCACACACACACTCACTCACTCACACACACTCACACACACACTCACACACTCTCACACACTCACACACACTCACACACACACTCACACACTCTCACACACTCACACACTCACACTTACTCACACACACTCACACACACTCACTCGCACACACACACACACTCACTCACACACACACTTACTCACACACACACTGACACTCACACACACTCACACACTCTCACACACACACACTCACACTCACACACACACTCTTACTCATACACACTCACACACACACTCTCACTCACACACACACTCTCACACTCACACACACTCACACACACACTCACACACACTCACACACACACACACTTACTCACACTCACATTCACACTCACTCACACACACTCACACACACACTCACACACTCACACTCTTACTCATACACACACACTCTCTCACACACACACGTTCACACACTCACACACACACTCACACTCACACACTCACACACGTTCACACACACTCACACACTCACACACACTCTCACTCACACACACTCACACACACTCACACACACACTCGCGCACACACACACACTCACTCACTCACACTCACACACACACTCACACACTTACTCACACACACACTCTCACACACTCACACTCACACACTCACACTCACACTCTTACTCATACACACACACACACACTCACACACACACACTCACACACACACACACACACTCACACACACTCACACTCTTACTCATACACACACACTCTCTCACACACACACGTTCACACACACACACACTCACACTCACACACGCACACTCACACACGTTCACACACACACTCACACACTCACACACTCACACACTCTCACACACACTCACACACACACTCACACACACACACTCACACACACTCACACACACACTCTAACACACACACACTCTTACTCATACACACACTCACACACACACACTCACACTCTCACACGTTCACACACACACTCACACACTCACACTCTCACACGTTCACACACACACTCACACTCACACACACACTCACACTCACACACACTCACTCACACACACTCACTCACTCACACTCACACACACTCACTCACACACACACACACTCACACACACACTCACACACACACTCTCACACTCACACACACTCACACTCACACACACACTCTCACACACACACACTCTCACTCACACACACACACTCACACACTCTCACACACACACACTCTCTCTCACACACACACACACACTTATTCTAAACCATCTCGTCAGACCTTAAGTGGGTGTTTGTCGTTAAGAGGTTAAAGAAAGACCTCGTAACGGCGACCACTGGATAAGGCCCCTCTCCTCGACCTTCGTCTCGTGAGGGGGCACCCTCGAGTGGTGTCTCGGAGTTTGCGTTGTCAGAGGACTCAGGTCTGTGACTACAGGGTCGGGACGATAGTCTCTCCCTTGGTGCTGGGACCGAACTCACGGACGAAGTTCCCTTGTTTTCGGTGTTTCTCGCGACCTACAACACGAGTTTCGACACCCGTGTACCATCTGCGATTAGTTACGAAAACGGTGGTCCCTCACGCGTCACGATTCGTTAACGGACAGGTGTCCTTTATTATTCTACTAAGTAAAAATAGAACTTTTGAAGTTATAAATTGTGTGTAAGATAGCTATAACGGAAAACAGGGGTCGAGGACGGAGGTTATAAATTAACGTTAGATAATATCGACGTCGTTCAACTTGGGTACCTCTAACTTTTTACTCTACATTTTTTTTTTTCACATTTTTGCATAGGAAACACCAGTTATAATTAGACCGTTTTCCCAAAAAAAAAAGGACATTCCTTCGGACGGTTCTCGCTATCTTTCACTAAGTACCTCAGTCGTCGAAGTCTCTCCAGTCCTCCTCTCTCTCGACCGGGATCGTAAGCCGCTTCTCTTCTCTCAGTTCTCCAACCACTCTCCGGGGCCCTTGCGTAGGACACTCTACTGTCCTCCTCACACACACTGGCGCACTGGCTGGTGCCCCGAGTCCTCCCGCCGCAGGGGCGACGGCCCCCCGCTCTCCGCGGGGTCGGAAGATCCTGTACCGGAGGTGGGAGGGTGGGAACCGACGGTCGTCCCGGGGAGGACAAAGGACCTTCGGTCACAAGGGAAATGCAGTTGTTGGAGAGGTACTGGAGTGATAGGAAGTGGCCGGTCCGAAGGAAGACGAACCCGACAGGGTCCCCACTGGAAACCCACCCTCGGAGGAGTCACTCTCCGACTTAGGGGCCGTAGTAAGTGGACCCTGGGGGCCGTGAATCAAGTGGTCTGATTCTTTCGACTCCGATTTTCTACGACAGTTTTGTTTTAGGGGGAGCTGAAAGACGTCGGTAGTACCGGACCCTAATAGGGTTCGTAAGACTTTCGGGAAGAGCTGGAACTTTTCTCCAGTGTCACTTCCCCCTCCTTCGGTAAATGTCCGGTGAACCTGTAGACCAAGACGGCGGACGGTGGATCCCCGGACGATGATAACCAACGTGACCCCCGCGAAGTGTTTGTGTCCACTCAAAAGTGAGGGTACTTCGAAGTGATATTACTTCCCGACGACGTGTTTCTATTCGTTCGAGTACAGTCATAGCTGTTTCTTATGCTTCCTTAGTTTTACGTCGGTGCATTAATTGTCCCACTGGGACTTCCCCGGGGGTATCCCACCCGCCAGTTCCTCTGGGAAGACTCCTCCACTGCAGACTCGGTCCTAGTCCAGACCGACCACCTCCACCTGTCTTCCCCCGTCTCCACCCTGGCTGATTCCTTCGACGTCAGCAGTTCTGTCACACCAGGACCTCGTCCTTGGCTTTGTGTCTAGTTGCCTCGTCCTCTCCTTCGGCTCTCTGTTTCGGGTCGCGGGTGTCAGTGGATTAGGCATTGTTTCGGCGTCCTCGTGTGTCCCTCTTTTCTCCGGAGACCTCCTTCGCCACGACCCTTTTGACCTGTCGGTGCGCCTGTTCTTCCTTCGATCTTGTGCGAGACGACGACGACGACGACGACTCAGCGGAGTCAGCACGGGCTGAGACACGCTGGGGTATCTGCCGTCGGGTGGTCCGAGGAGGCAGGGACCCTAAGAGGTCCGTTGTCATGACCTCACCCAACGGTAACGGAAGAGGCTCTTGTGAGGGATTGTGTGTCTTTCTTTGAGTTTTACCTAATTTCCGTGTTTGTGTTCCGACCTGTGATATCTTAAGAATCTCCTTCTGTGTCGATCTTGTGAGGTACTGTATTTGACGTCGTTCTAGAAAAAACTAACTGAATGATCTCATTATTTTTATTTATTTTTTCTTTGTTTACCCTAACTCAATTTGAATTTTCGAAAATGGAGCGTTTCCTTTAGTATTTGTTCCACTTTTCTGTTGGGAGTCTTACCCTCTTTTTATAGACGTTTACCTTTTGGACTGTTTTCTAATTAGAGGTTTTATATGTTTGTCGAGTACGTCGAGTTGTAATTTTTTTTTTTTTTTTGTGGAGTAGTTTTTTGTCCATCGTCTTGATTTCTGTAAAGAGATTTCCTCTGTACGTCTAGAGGGTCGTGTTGTACTTTTCTACGAGTTGTAGTGATAAATAATCTCTTTACGTTTAGTTTTGAAGTGACTCCACACATCGTGGAGTGTGGCCAGTAGTAGTTTTTTAGATGTTTGTGATTTACCACCTCCCCTGTACTTCTTTTCCCTTGGGAGAACGTGACAATCAGCCTTACGTTTGGTTATCAATGATGCCTCTTGTCATACCGTAAAGGAAATTTTTGATTTCACTTTCACAATCAATGAGTCAACACAGGTTGAGAAACTCTGGGGGTTGGGGTACCTGACATTGGGTGGTCCGAGGAGACAGGTACCCTAAGAGGTCCCTTCTTATGACGTCACCCAACGGTAAAGGAAGAGGTCCTATAGAAGGGTTGGGTCCCTAGCTTGGGCTTGGACCCAGCGGAAGCAACGTCCACCTGAGAAATGGCAGACTCGGGGGTCCCTTCGATAATTATGTAGGTACACTGGTGTACCACTTCTGCCCGAGTGGGTGTTTTACCAATTTGTTGTCGCTATTCTCTGGCAGACCCCCGGCCGGTCCGCCGAGACTGTGGAGGTCACTGGACCCGACGTCGACTGGTGACCTTGGTAGACCCGGACACGAAGGACGTCTTTGTGTTCCTAGCATTGTCAGAAGTGGAGGATCTCGACGGCAGTTCTAGTTCGGCTGGTGATTCCATTCGTCGGAGGCTGTGAAGAAATTTCGTCCCATACTAAAAAAAGAAAAATTCTAAAAAAACTACACCTGGTAAAAATTTCAGAAATAACTTAAACAATGCTATAACCAAGACAAAATACAAAACAAAAAAACCGGCGCTAAAGTCGGTGCTCCGAACACCGTAGAATCGAGTGGATGGTCCCTAACTTGGGAGTGGGGGACGTGACCTACCTTCCACTTCAGGGGGACCGCAGGGTCCCCTCAGGGTGCCATATACTTAAATTCAGAGTGTTGAACGTCTTTACGGTTGGGGGTTTTTCCCATCACGACCATAAAAAGAAGATATAGGTCGACAAGGAGACACGTAGCTCCCGACTTGAGTGCGAGGTCCTCTGGTGAGACAGGAGGTCCGGGGAGGGGCGGCCGCCTCCGAAGCACGACCACCACGACCCAGGGGCCCCGGTCGACACACGTGTATGGGGGGCGGGTCCGGGATGTCGTCCAGGAGCTCCTCAGACTAACTTAGTCCGGTACAGGTAAAGTATGCGATCCTACTCAGCACGAAGGACTCTTTTGAGACTTCCCACGGACAAGGTTAAACGCAGGCGAACCCTTCTTGCAGTACTTTCGTCACTCGACGGGTGGTTCCGTTGGCTCCGTCTCCTCGTAATTTCCGTGTCCAGTCACACAATAGGTCTGACACCAAAGGTGAACCAAAACCTTATTAAATGAACTATAAATAACTAATACCTCCTACACTTTACCGAACAGGACCCGATTTATTCGTTAAATTTTATCTCTGTGTCCCTTCTTGGATTGGTGTCGGTTTCGCCAGACAAGGGTCCGACAATTATTTGTGTGGGACCTGTCTTCCCTGGGACCTCCCCCACCCGGCGGTCGAGCGGTCCGTGGAGAGGATCGCGCCCCGGAGTAGACAATTCTACTTGGCGTCCTTTGCGGACCAGGTGTGTCGTCGAGTCTTGCCAACGTCGAGGCTGGACTCGGTCGGACCGTACCTAACGGGCGTCGTCCTGAGTTTGTCCCTCCTGAGGAGGGTGCCTGTCGTTCCCTGGGAGGCGTCTGGTCACTGTGACGGCGCGGCGTGCGCCGGACGTCGAGGACGGTTCTTGGTTTAATTGTGTTCAGTGCGGGGAGTCAGGTCCCTCCTTAGCTTGTACAACTTGCGTGTATAAATCTTTGAGTTTCGAGGAAGGCCGAGAGTGCCCAGTCACCCCGACGGCCCCGCCGTCGTGCGCCGGGACGCAAAGAGGCACGGTCGGACACCATCTTGGCGCCCGCCCGTCCTGCTTAGGTGCCTCCGGGTGCAGGCTTCGGCTCCGTCCAAGGTGGCGTCGCCCGAGCGCCTCCCCGGGTAGACTCCGGGCGCCCCTAGCACCCCGGGCTCCGGACCCTGCCCCCAGGGCCCCCGCACACCTGCCCCCTCCCCGGTCCCTGCTCGGGGGTGCCTCCTCGGACCCACTCTCCCTCTCCTCCTCGTGGCTCGGACCGGGAATCCTAGGCCGCCTTCTCGGACGCTCTGCCCGTCTCTCCGCCGGTTTCCGTCTCGGCCCCCCTACCCGGGCCGCGCCCCAGACTTGTTCCTTCTCGCGTCCGCACGTCTGCGGCCGGAACAGGACCTTCACCGGGGCCGGGCCAGTGCCTGTGCTGGCTCGACGTAAAGGGTCCCGTCGACCTCCGCCCTCCGCGTCGGCGCCTCCTCTGCCTCCGCGACGTCCGACGCCGCCGTGTCCCGCGGCGGACCTACCCGGCGACTACGCGCAAGACCGGGGCGACCTGCCACCTCCTTCGCGAGTCGGGTCTGCCTCGGACCTCTGGGACTCCCACGAAGATCGCCTTCCGACCGACTTCACTGTTCAGTCGCTAAAGGGCGCCTCCGGATCCGCGTGCAGGTCGGACCCACGGAACGAGGTTCGGGAGGTCCTACACGTCGCGGGGCCGGAGGATGACTCTCTTCGAGTAGGACTCACACGTTTGACAAAAACAGTTGTCTACCCGTACACACAGAGGCAGGGCTCCTACCCGGCGTCCTCCTGCCGGGACTCCGGCCACGCGAGGATTGGAGGCGGCGGACGCAGTAGGGGTTCACCCCTGTGTCTCGACGAGTTCACTTCGAGGCGTCGACCTCTTTTTGCTGGTCTGTGCCCGAACGACCACAAGCTACTCGTTCGCTTGCAATCAGGACGAAAGGCGGCCTCTCGGCTCAGGTCTCGAGACGCCCGCGTGCGGGTCGCAGGTAGCGGGGTGAGGCGTAGGAGCCGCGGACCGGGCGCTCCTCCTCCTCCGCGACACGCTCCGTCGCTGCTCCCACCTCGGTAGTCCCCGGAGCCGAGACGCCCTTCCGTCCGTCCGGCCGTTCGTCCTTCCTTACACCCGTCCGTCCGTCCCCGTCCCACACCTACTCTTCGGCGAGCACCGCGCGCCCGGAGGAAACACCGGATGTCCACCTTCAGTCGCCACAATACCGTGCCCTAGGTCCCGTCTTTGCGGACTGCCACCTGCCTCTTCGAGGCGTGTCGCGCCCCGACTCTCTCGAGGGTCGGCCCCCACCTGAGTCTGGTCCTCGGTCAGAAGCGGGACTGACGGGTGGGCGGGGACGTAAGATGCGTAGATTATGGTTGTAGAAAACTTTGCACCAAAGAAGGAGTGGGGACGCCGGGAGGGGGACGTGAGACCGGCGGGACCGCGAAGACGAGTCTCACTCCGAGTTGGAGACGGACATCCGCGAGAACCTTCGTCCAGCCAAACCTCGAGGTCGTTCTTTCGTGTCTTCGGGCAGACGTCAGCCAAACCTGAGACGAGTCCCCACGGGTGACCCGCCCGAGGGCCCAATAAAAGAGCCCAGTAGGGACGAGGTGACACGAGTCGGGCCGAAGACCATAACTCTTCCGACGGTGCGTCCGTGCGGCCGTCCGAGTCCGGCGGACGGGTGACGGAAAACGAGGGGGTCATGTGTCATAGAGTATGAAGTCTCGCACATAACTATTGCCTTTTCCTCCTTTTTTGTTTTGGGTTGTCGAATATTAGGTTCCTTGTGGTGCCAAAAAAGATTGACACTGTGCGACACACGTCTGGAATCAAGTGACGGGTCCGTAGTTTGAGTGCGGGGATGTCACCCGCCCATCTGACAATTGGTGCCCTGACGGTCCGATCACGACACTACTCTGAAAATTTAAACTTTTCGCCTCCTGAGGATTTTTACAAATGTCTTTCTCATATGCGTTTACTATACGTCTGTCGTAACAGTATGTTCGACTTACTCCAAAGATCCCCTTTCAGGACACCCAAATGGACCCTGTGTCCCACCAAAGTAGAGGACTCCTTTCCCACACTCTCTGATACGAATCCCATGGGCCCCACCCTGTGAAGAGTCACTCGGTAGTATTTGGACTCGACGAGATCCCTTTAGGCATAAGCTTCTCAAGAATTCTACACAGTTGGTGGGTCGATTGTTCTCGGAAGGAAGACACACGGGTCAAGTAAGGACCTACTGTACCGTCAAAGAAAATGTACGTTTTGACTGAGTTCTTCGAGGTTTACAAGTGACGTTTCGTCAAAAGGATTTCTGCGTCCTTTCGTTTACTGGACATTTGCTCAAGTCCTTTTCTGTTGTCGACCTCCACGGGGTAAACCCTTTACTAGACTCGACGGTAAAGTTGAAAGGAGGGTTCTCTATTCTCGTGCTTAATCCCCCTTCAAGTCAAATAATCTTATTCTGGTATCATTACTGATCTTTCATGAACCTTAAGTCAGACTTCGGTCAGAATGAAGGCACCGAAATCCTTTTCTCTCCCTAGTGTTCCCCTCGTCGAGATCAGTGTCCGTCTGCCTCTCCTGAGAGGTCCAAGACTCAAGGGCAAACCTATCTTGTCTGGTAGCACGAAGACTAGCTCGTCTTTTGCTTTCCTACTCCTAGACCTTGGGGTGTTTTCATCGCGAACACAGACGCAGGAATTGCGTCCCTCAGACCGAAGGATGCGCCGGCGTGCCGCCCTCTGCCGCGCGGCGGACCCCGGGGGATCCGGGGGCAAGACGAAGACGGCAGCTTCCAAGACGAAGTCAGGAGACCTTCCGTCACGCGTTGTGCGTCCCGGGCTGTAGTGGGAGTTGACCGACTCTGTCGACGTCCCGCAGTCTGCCGGCGGACCCGTGGGGTCACGGGGTAAACACCCGGCATCCACCCCCGGGGCCCCGACTCCTGGCCCACCAGGAGCCGTGAAGGACAGTAACGGGTCTCGAAACAGACGATCGACCTCAAGGATGGAACAATGACTAGTCCCGTTACCTAAACGGTTCGATTCAGACTTGAACCGACGTCAAAACCATTCCGACCCTACCACCCTGTTGGAAATCTCGGCATAAGGTTGAGACGTCACCATCCTCAGTCAAGTCCTGTCCAGTTGTCGTTGTCACTCTACTCCGCTCACATCTGAGTAACCGGGGTTTACGGAAAACCCCCTATTTAACTTTATTTTACTTTAAGTCACCGTTCCTTACTCTTTTAGACGGAAAACATGGTAATGAAGTAGGGAGGGAGGACATTGTCAAGGTTGTCTACAAAGAGATCCTCAAAAAACAAAAGAGAGATCCTCTAAAATTAAATTTTTTCGTAAAAACGGCACAGGGGTTAATACAAAAGAGACTAGTGGGAATCCACAAGTAAATGTTATTCTGTTGTGAAGGTGAATGTATTCTACGATGACAGACAGATGTTTAATGGACCAAACTGGTACCCCTCCATCCCTCCCGTCTATGGTATTGGGAGTGCAAATGTTTTTAAGATAAAGGACTGTCCAGGCACCCTTAGGTTTTATAGAGGACTACTCCAAACGTACCCTAACAAGAAATAGAGGGATGACCCGTCGCAGTCGTTACTCGACTGAGGGTCCATGTCAGGATTATCTGGGTGTCACATAATGACAAAAATAAAAAGAGATACTTTCACTTTCAGCGAGTCAGCACAGGCTGAGAAACGTTGGAGTACCTGACATGTCAGGTGCCCTAAGAGGTCCGGTCTTATGAGCTCACCCATAGGAAGGGCAGACGTCCCGTAGAAGGGTTGGGTCCCTAGTTTGGGTCCAGAGGACGTAACGTCCGCCTAAGAAATGGGTGACTCGGTGGTCCCTTCGGGCAAGAGGTGACACTCCTTGTCTCCTAATCTACCTGCGACCTCTGACTGAAGGACAGCGGGTCCAGTTACGGTACCAAGGACAACCAAAGGGTCTTCTTTTGTCACGGGCAGTGTCCTGGGTGTCGGCGAGATGGAATGTCTCGTCTTCGGGCCCCCTTGTCATTGTACCGAGTCGCACCGAAGAGACTGACGGGCTACCACGAACCCTCACGAAAGACAGAGTCCAGGTCCTCACTGGCTTCGACAAAGAGGGACTTCTCACTTTCCACCTCTTTCTTCCCTCGGCTCGGGCAAAGGTGGGTCTAGAGGAGAGTGGTCGTCCACCGCGACACTGTCTCGGTAGCTCTCCTCGGTCCAGACTACCCGACCCGCCGTCCCGGGGACACGGGATCCCCTGCGGTACCGGGGTAGGGCCCAGTCTGCCAACCCACAATCCCGTGGGCCCCGGGAGGCCCTTCGGCACCGCCCGTGTGGGCCCCGTCGGACGCCGACTCGGGTGTGGGCGTTGACGGCCCCAGGAGTGACCCCAGGGACTCACACAGTCGTTCCGGGGCCGGAGCGACCTCGAGGCGCTGGGAAGGGTTAGGAGACCGGAAGGGCCTCCTTCCTCCCTCAACTCCCCCCGTCCCCCGCGGGCACAGGGAGTGTGAGTGGGACGTCTAGGGCACCGAAACCCCTTAGAGGTTTATGCTTTGCGAAAGGTCGAAATACTCGTGGAGATGTATGCTATGTAATCTACGATGGAGCCACTCGACGGGACCACCGAGTCCCCCATGACTTAGGCGGACGTTACGTCCTCTGGACCCAAGCTAGGGACACAGTCCTGCTAGGGGACCTCCTTCAGCACCGTTGAGTGAGGTCACGAGAACGGACCCCTTAGGGTACCTACTCCTTCCTCGGACCCCCGAAAGTCAGGTACCCCAACGTCTCCTCCTGTGTTGCCTCGCTGAAGTGAAGGTGGAGTCACCCGGCGTCACTTCCGGGGAGTCCGCCGAGGCCCCTTCTCGTTCCTCCGGCTCGTCCTCGGGACCCAGGTGACCGGAGAAAATGAGTGATAACCGGGGTGCGAGGGGTTCCCGCTTCAGAACAGGAAGCAGAGGTCCCTGGGAATGCACCCCACTCACCTGTCACCCTGAACGACCCTATTACTTGGTCTTCGTTCGCACGGGACTCGACGTCCAGAACCCCTTGGTCGGTGCGGGCGCGGCGGCGGGGCAGTCGACGTCTCCAGGGGAGGCCCCTGGGGGTCCAGTACGACGGAGACGACCGGGACGAGCACCTGGGGGTCCAGTGCCACGGAGACGACCGGGACGAGTCCCGCCTTCACCCGAAGAGACCCCCACTCGACACCTTCCTACCCCAGGTGTGTCAGACAGACCCCGCCCCTGGTGTGTTCCGCTGACTGCTCGGGAGGGCGTCCCCCACGGTGTGACTCCTCAGTCTCGCACGGACCTTGAAGGCCTCCCTGACTCCGTGCTCCACTCTTGCGACTCGGAGGGCCCAGGCGAGTCTAGGCGGGCCTCGTCACCCTTCTGGCCGCCCGCGACCACTCGCCCGCCCCACGTCCCAAGGTTGGGCCGGAACGAGGTCCGAAATCTCACCTCGGGACGGACCCAAGGTGGGAGCCAGTGACTAGGGAACACCCCGACACGCACACGGTTCAGCTGGGCGAAGTCCGTACAGGCTGAGAAACACTGGGCACCCGACACCGGGTGGTCTGAGGAGACAGGTACCCTAGGAGGTCCAATCTTGCGACCGCACCCAACGGTACGGGAGGAGATCCCCCAGAAGGGCTGGGTCCCTACCTCGGGTCCAGAGGTACAGAGGACGCACCGTCCACCCGGGAATTGGTACTCGTGGGGGACCCTTCGGTGCGACTGCCCCGGCTCTACTCGAGTCAGGAAGGTGACGGAATCACCAAACGTGTCGCGTGTTCCTCGGACGGTGCCTCACTTCTCGCCTGTAGTGGTTCTGTTCCTCGCCGGGTGAGGAGACCGACGGGTCTCTCCCCACCTGCCACCTGTCGGGCAACGTCTCGGACGTTCTCTCTGATCAACGACACAGGACAGTGACTTGGACGGTCCACGGGGAGACCTCCCGTCTGGATTTCTTCCCTTTGGTGAGATGGACTTTCCGACCAGGTGAACTCTGTGTCGCCTCTGGGTCTCGTAGAGGGTGTGTGCCCAGAGTCTACCTCTCACCCTACCACGGTAAACATTCACCCCGGTCCGTCGGTCGTCCTCGCGCCCTGGGGGTCTCCCGGGGTGCCGTGTGAGTGACGAGGGCCCTCCCCACCCCTCACGTCGTCAGCCGAGACCTAAAAGTGAAACACACACGTGGCAATTAGTCGATGTGAGGTTATATTTTTTCTTGTTGATATAGGTTAATTTTTTTTTTCTAATTGACCAAGTGTACTAACTCCCCGGGACTCTCTTTCCCTTTGTTTGAACCGAAACACCCTAAAAGGACCCTAGAGGAGATACGTTGGAATAGGGGGAAAATTATAGATGAGATGTGTCATTGTTGGTCTTTATCTTCGCGACACGTGGTCGGTGTGTATGACGAGTGATATCCCACCTACAGTGACGGAAGTAAGTTCCACCAAACCGAACAAATCAATAAAAGAGAAGTTTTCTTTTTTAGTTTCTGCCTTCGTGGTCTATTGGGGTTTCGAGTAAGGTTTGGGTTCGGCCCGCACTAGTAGACAATCTGTGTGGACCGAAGGGCCTGTTTTCGTCTACCCAGGTCCTGAGCATTTAAAGCATAAATAATATGGTTTTAATACTGTACACGCGAACACGTAAAACGAAATTATATTGAGAGCCATACATTTCCTAGACTGATAATGGGTGCGTACGACTGCCACCGTCGTCATTCCTTGTGTCGACTTTTCACAGACGTTTTCCCCGACCCGCCCTTGTCCTCTCCTCCTCCTCTCCCCGTCGCCGGGGACCCCCAGTCCAGGGAAGGTCGCCGAGTCCCGGGGAGTGGACTTCCGTCACGGGAGTCGTCCCGAGCCCGCGTGGTGCCCCCTGGCACACCCACACCCCTGCCTCCCCTCGGTCGGCAAGTCAGACACAGGGAGTGTGGTTTCGATGTGGTGAAGACTTCGTAGTGATATGTTGTACCTCGATAAATGTTATCTTTAAAGAGTTAGTTGCCAAGAGAGTCTCTTTTAATCACTGAGGGTCACTGAAGTCAGTGGGCCGTCTCACTTGTTGAGGATCCTCAATCAGAGGTAAGAGATGTCTGCGGATAGCAGAAGTTCTGTTTCGCTCCTTGGGTCTTGTCGTCTTTTGTTCTTTTGCGGAGGGGGTCTGTCTTTGTGTCTTAGTGTTAGAATGATTCAGTAAATCGGGACCGTCGGACGGAACGGAAGGTGTGTGTCTCTTGTTTTTTCGGTAAATTTTTTGTAATGTAATGGCGATTGCCAAAGAGACATTATATAATTTGGAAAACAAAAAGCAGAAATGTGTAGACTATGCAATCCCCTTCTCCAATTGTTTGACTTTAGTATACCCATCTCGTAGTGAACTTCTCTTCACCACTAATAATAATAAACAAAATTTGTCGGTTGTCTTCCCCGCAGACGCCGGCCCAGACGCCCGAGGCCCGGCAGTCTCGCCGCACAGCGTCGCCGTCAGGCGGCCGAGGCGCCCCGGGCCCGCGCCGCCGCGCCCGCCGGCGACGGAGTAGTAAAGGAAGTGGAGGAGAAGGTCGAGGCCCCCCTACTACTCGACCAGCAGCCCCAGGCCGACGCGGCCCCGGCGCTTCATGGGCGGGCCGGACGCGTCGCCGCGCAGCCGTCGGTGGAGTTAGTGTAACACCGACGCGAGGACCCCCCGGTGCCTCGGCAAAGGGGCGGCCGCGGGGTACCAGGGGCGCCGGGGCAGGCGCGCGGCGCGGCGTGGGCCGAGCAGGAGACGCCACGGGCGCGGGAGCAGCCGCCGGAGCCCGCCGCCCGGCCCACGCCCGCCGGCGGCCTCGAGGGGCAGGGACCGCGCCGGTGTCACCTACAGGTGGCGGTGGAGGTGCGCCGACGGCAACGACTTGTGCGGGAGCTACCCGAGGAGTAGCAGCGACAGGTCGGGCAACAGGCTCTTCCGCGACCTCTTCCACCGCGACCTGTCGACGGCGACCTTCCGCGGTCCGCGCGGGGGCCCCACGTCGCGTGTCGCCCCGAGCGGCCCCGGTCGCCCCGACGGGAGCTGGTCGTGCGGGCCACCGCCGCCGAGCAGGCTCCGGCACCTCGGGTGGAGCGACGAGTAGAGGCTGCACCTGTCGAGCGACGAGTAGAGTCTCCAGTCGGGCGACGACCTCCTCCCGTGCGGGTCGGGCAGCCGGCCGGCGAGGGCCTGTCGGTGCGACCACCGCCCGCGCTTCTGCGACCCCGACCCGCCGCCGTTCCGTCGGTCGAGTGTCGTCGTCTTCGACAGGAGGCCTTGCGACTCGACGTGCTGGTGGCGTGAGTGCGAGAGCGCCGTCGGCATCGAGACGCGGTCCCACGTCTCGAAGAACCGCCGCCGGTCACGCAGTCCGTGCGAGGCGTGCCGCGGGTGCCGGAGGAGGTGTCTGTCCGACAGGGTGTCCGGGAACGACGGGTCCTACTCCTTGAGCAGGACGCCCGAGTTCCGGTGCCTGACGTGCACGCCCGCCCCGTGGTGCGACCCCACGTCCTTCCACATCGGGTCCTATGCGCACCTGAGTCAGTGAGGCAAGTGAAACGGCAGGACCTTTCTCTCCCCAACGGTTCGTCTGCAATGGTGGCTCTCAACCCCCGCCCCGAGGACGGACCCCCTTCGAGGCCCCGGACGGACGGGACGTCCGGACAGGCGGAGGACACTCCCCGAGGGCCGGTGGACAGTAGTCTTGGACCCCGTCTTCGGACCCCTGCCGTCCCTCGTCCTCCCTGTGCACCTTTCGCGAAGTACGGAAGGGACACGACCTTGGACAGGCAAGGTTTCGTGTGGCAGTAGACCGACTCAGTCGTTGTGCCCGACTAGTCGTAGAGACCCTTGCGTGTCCCCAGGCCCCCTTCCCGGACGACTCGGTGGAGCCCCCCGCCGTCTGGGAAGGTCCGTCCACGGTAAGTCTCACTACCGGGAGTAGAGTCCGGTGACGGGTGTCGAGTCGTTGGTCGTCCACACCCTTCCAGGTCTTCGCCCGTCTCAAAACTTGACTTCCTCCGACTTTGTTTAACGACCCCTCTAGGGTCATTCTGATCCATCCCTCTTCACCTCACAAACCTCTCCGTCTGTGAATAAGTTCCTCTTTCCGCCGAAGACATTAAGGACTCGACTGAAAGGACCGTCGTTTACCTCTGCCACTACGGAGGGCGAAGTCAGGTCGACCCACGGGTGGTAGACTTGGTACTTGGTTTCAAAGTCTGGCAAACGGTCATTTTTCGAAAATGAGACGCCGACTTCGCTCCTCGGGACCATATTGACGAACCAAGAACTAAGAAGTTCAAGAAGACGTCTTTACCAATTAGAGACGTGGTACACGACAACTCGTGCCCTGAGTTATGTGTCAATTATTAAATTGAGTTAGGGTAGACTCTGAGAAGTGAGGGATGTACCACAGATCACAGGTGAAGTCAGGAGAGACGAGAATCTTGTCCTTCCCCTGACCTTAGCTCTCCTTCTGAGGAAAGGGTCTGAGGGTGCCATCTAGGACTCAACAGAAGGAGTGCCGGGACCCGTTCGGAAGGACCTCAGTCAGAGAGAGATGACTGACGTCTGGAGGTGGTGACAGGTGGACCTACAGTGTGCCGAGGAGCCCGAAATGACTGTTCGCTCTGACCTGTGGAGGACACCCGTCTGTTCCCTTAGTGCAGCTGTCGTGGATAGGCAAAGTCCGTGTGTCTCCACTGGGTGTGACGTCCCACTCGCACACTTGTCTCAGGTCGAGAAGGTCGGGCAAGACCTCCGACACGGCGTTCGTCGGAAGACACGGTGTCGGGCTGCCGGAAAGAGTCGTCGCCGTGAACCTGGAAGGTCCGGTTTCTGACACGACACCCCGACGGGGCGTGACACCTCCGAGTCTCCCCGGCGGGCCGTGGCACCCTACGAGTCGTCGCAGGGGCCGAAGAGGGACCCACAGGGACCACCGAGTCTGCCATTTCTTAGACGACCGTTACTCCCTCCTCTGGTCCCAAACTAGGGACCCAGCCCTTCTAGATGACCTCTTCCTTAACCGTTGGGTGAGGACCTCTTAGGGTCTCTGTCTCCTCGGACCGTCCGATATCAGACACCTCAGCGTTTGTCAGTCTGTTCTGACTCGCTGACTGTGTGTGCACGTGTGTGTGACCGAAGATGACCGATGCACGGTTTTCGTGCGGGAGAGGTGGGGTCGACACGGTTGTTTTTACGGGAGTCTGTAGTGGTTCACGGCCACCACAACTACCCCCTTACCGGGGACCGACTCTTGGTGAGGGGCGGAATAAACGCACGTCGTCCTCCGTACCTGACTTCATCGTTGATCAATTAAATGTGACTATACATGTGACCGGAACCCTCCGGTCTGTCTACGGAGTGGTGCGGGTGAAATGGGTCCTCCTTCGGCTCCGTGGCTCCAACTTTCCACTGTCGGACGTCCCGGGTCTCGGTTTTCCTCTCCTCCCGTCCGTCACACTGGAGACGCCCGGACTCGGGGGACGCCCGCGGGACTCCTTCCCTGCCCCACTGGTAGGCCGAGACTACACCTCTCCCGTGGTCCGGACTCGGGGGACGCCCGCGGGACTCCTTTCCTGTCCCACTGGTGGGCGGGACTGCGCCTCTCCGGTGACTTGGACTCGGGGTGACGCCCACGGGACTCTGTGTCGGTCTTACTGGCGGACCGGGCTGCACCTCTCCGGCGGCCCGGACTCAGGGGTCACCCGCGGGACTCTTCCCCTGCCCCACTGGTGGGTCGGAATGTGCCTCTCCGACGACCCGGACTCGGGGTACACCCACGGGGTTCCTATTCTACCCCACTGGTGGGTCGGACTACGTCTCTCCGGTGGTCCGGACTCGGGAGACGACCACGGGGCTCCTACCCTGTCCCACTGACGGGCCGGGATGCGTCCCGGACTCGGGGTGACGCCCGCGGGACTCCTTGTCGGTCCTACTGACGGGCCGGGGCTGCGCCTCTCCGACGACCCGGACTCGGGGGACGTCCGCGGGACTCCTATTCTGACCCACTGACGGGCCGGGGCTACGCCTCCCCGGGGACCCGGGACAAGACATAAGACGTGCATATTATTGAGTCTGTGCAGTGTGCGTCAGACGAGACACTACGACACCTAAGCCTGGACAGTAGAGCCTATTCGAAGCCGCAGATGTCCTGCGGCTCCCTCTACGAGGGGCCGGCCAAGGCGTCGGGGGAGGGCCGGGGCGGGTTGGACTCCCTCTGCCGGGAGTGGAGTCACTACTACCGGAACACGGCGAACTAAGAGACGTCGAGGAGGAGCGTCGAGTGCCGTATGCTGGACCTCTCCCCGTCGCCGAGCGGCGAGGCCGTGTCGTGGCAGACCGTGAACGGGTGCAACCGCCTCCAGTCCCACTTCCCAGGAGGACCCAGGTGTCCCAGCACGGACTACACTGTTTCCTGCCGTCGCGGAGGTTCGAAGACGGGTCGGCACGGGTCGAAGGACCTCACGTCTCTGCCCCGACTCTCTGGTGTGGCGACGGTCTGCCGGCGTGCCCTGTCCCCTCGTCTCGAGCCCCGAGGTGAGCCGCGGAAGTGGTTTCGTCCCGGTCGCTGTGACCCGCGTGTGTGCCCGTGTGTGCGTCCCGGACGAGGGTCGACGCACCCCGGCGAGGCGGT
This sequence comes from Capra ibex, assembly GCA_006410555.1. Lineage (NCBI taxonomy): Eukaryota > Metazoa > Chordata > Mammalia > Artiodactyla > Bovidae > Capra > Capra ibex. The sequence continues at coordinate 2,837,052 of SJYO01012962.1, read as the reverse complement.
GTCTTTCGGGCTCCTCGGCGACTCCCTGCTCCTCGGGAATGGGCCGAACCACACCGGACGCCGCGGGCAAAGTCACGCCGGTTTCGGTCGCCCCCACCGGCGCAGAGGGAGTGGGAGACGAGGGCTCTCCCCTCCCCCTGGGTCGCGTGTCCTCGTCCACACTGGGGGGGCGGGGCTGCGTAGTCTCACCGGCTAGCGCGGGGAGTGTCCGACGAACGCCCGTCCTCGGAAGTGTGTGACGCGGCAAGTACAAGAACAGGACGTGTGATGCTGAGAGGCCTGCTTGCTCCAGGTAGGAGGTTACAAATATCCTTTCTGGCAGATTCGTGCTCGAGGTTTCACGAGGACGAGTGGTAGTCAGGGAGTACGTGACTTATGTGTTCCGTGGACGTTCACGTCCGTTAGTTTTCCACGAGTCTGGAGGCCACCGTTCCGGACTCCGACCGCCTCGGAGGTCTGACTGGACCCGTGTTCTCCTCGTCCTTCCAGGTCTGTCTGTCTGGGACGACAAGTGTTCCCGTCTGGGACTTCCAGTCCGGTCCCCGTGGTGTCTGCCCTCGTTCCCGCCGGTCTAGCGCCGTAGTCTGCAACCGTCTCTCCTGTGTCCAAACAACGTTCCTGACGCGCGTAGCGTGTGCCGGGTATGGGACGACTGGGTGTCCCTTTTGCTCCGCCCTTCGCTGCACCGCCCCCAGAGACCTGGGGTCGAACCCGTGCAGGTCCGGTAGCCGAGGTCCGAGGTGGTCCCGTCGTGCCGAAGGGACCACAGTCTCCGGCACCGAGGAGGTCGGTTCGGTCTGAACCCGACGTAGACCCTCTTCACGTCGGTCACTGGTCCCAAACTCTCAGAGTTCAAGAATTACGACTGGGTCACGAACCCCAGACATTTTTCGTTCGGACAAGCCCGACACACTTCCCACACACACACCACACACACATATTATACACAAACGAAAAAAGACTTTATTCTACCACCAGTTTCGTCTTTTCCTCTGTCTACATCTCTGTCTGCAGGGACAGAAGACGGAGAGCCGTAATTCCGTAAATCTCATTACTGACCATACATAATTCCCGAGTCATTTATAATCGACGATAGTCGTAGCCAATAATTGACGTGTGCGGGTGGCTCCACTCGACGCCGCTTCTTGGAGTGACCCGGCACAGATGACTCGAGAACTCCTCAGGAGCACGGACCCCCTCGACAGCTCCGAAGAGACCCCGTCGCAAGGCGTCGCCTGTGAAAGCCATCGGGACGACGTTTCTATGAAGGGGACTGTCTAATAGTGCCCCCTCTCTTTCTTCTCTTCGTCCTTTCTAGCAGAGACGAGGACACCGGAACTTCGTGAGAGACGAAGGACCAGGGTGTCCCAGTGCACAGACGTCACGTTGTGGTTGTCCGTGCAGGAAGTGTTGGATGTTTCGGAAATTTCACTGTTTCTCGTTCGTTGCGACACTTGCACCCTTACGAATGCTGTAAGTCGGGAGTCTCAATCTTCGTTGTGTGATGTTGAAGGTGCCGCTGGTCTTGGAGATCCCTTTCCGGATAGTAAGAAGAACACTGTCACAGAACTTGTCCCGAAGGGTCCACCGAGTCACCATTTCTTGGACGGACGGTCGTGTCTTCTACGTTCTCTACACCCAAACTAGGGACCCAACCCTTGTAGGGGACCTCTTCCTTTACCATTGGGTGAAGTCAGAAAAACGACCTTGTAGGATACCTGTCTCCTCGGACCACCCGACACGTCAGGTACCTCGACGTTTCTCAACCTGTGTTGACTCGTCTACGTACGTGTGTTTGTGTGTGTGTGTTTGTGTCTGTGTGTGTATCTATATCTATGTGTGTGTATCTGTGTGTGTGTCTCTGTGTGTGTCTGTGTGTGTTTGTGTGTCTGTGTGTGTCTGTGTGTCTATATCTATGTGTGTGTGTGTCTCTGTGTGTGTGTTCGTGTGTGTGTGTGTCTGTGTGTGTGTGTTTGTGTGTCTGTGTGTCTTTGTGTGCGTGTGTCTGTGTGTCTGTGTGTGTTTCTTTGTCTGTGTGTCTGTGTGTGTCTGTGTGTGTATATCTATGTGTGTCTGTGTGTGTCTCTGTGTGTCTCTGTGTGTGTTTGTGTCTTTGTCTGTGTGTGTCTGTGTGTGTGTCTGTGTGTGTTTCTTTGTGTCTGTGTGTCTGTGTGTGTGTGTCTTTGTGTGTGTGTGTTTGTGTGTGTCTGTGTGTGTGTGTCTGTGTGTGTGTGTCTGTGTGTGTCTGTGTGTCTGTGTGTCTGTGTGTCTGTGTGTGTATATATCTGTGTCTGTCTGTCTTTGTGTCTGTGTATGTGTGTGTCTTTGTCTGTGTGTGTGTGTGTCTGTGTGTGTCTGTGTGTTTGTGTGTCTGTGTCTGTATCTGTGTGTGTCTGTGTCTTTGTGTCTGTGTGTGTCTGTGTGTGTGTGTCTGTGTGTCTGTGTGTGTGTGTCTGTGTGTGTGTGTGTCTGTGTGTGTCTGTGTGTCTTTGTCTATGTGTGTGTTTGTGTCTGTCTTTGTGTCTGTGTGTCTGTGTGTGTGTGTGTGGTGCCCGTCTTACTGGAGTGAGGACCGGAGACGGTCGCGCTGGCCCTCGTCCCTACTCCGGGCGGCGCCCCGGCCTCCGCGATGGAGACGTACTGCTCCTTGCACAAGCGGTACGTGAGGAGGGGCGAGGCGCTGGAGACGTCGAGGAGACGGTCCTACAGCGAGTACCACGTGACGTCGTCCAACCCGTGGAGGTACAACGCCAGGGGCAGTTTGTGTGGCATGTCCCGGAGGGCCAACAGCGCCTTCAATAAGTGGCTGTCCCGACGGTGTGTGTTGGACGTTCCGTTTTCGCGAGACACGACTCAGTCGAGTAGAAAAGAAGAGGTGCGGGTTGGGTTGACACCAAGAAGAGGGTAAACGAATTAGGTCAGAACAGAGGAAGAAGCACTGAGACTCGTCTAATTCTCGTCCATTATGAAACCGATGAACTATACTTCTCGGTTGACTGACCTTTTCTGGGACTACGACCTTTCTGACTTCCGTCTACCTCTTCGTCCACGGTCTCCTACTCTACCAACCTGTCGTAGTGGTTGGGCTACCCGTCCTTAGACTCGTTTGAGGCCCTTTACTTCTCCTCCTCGGACCACACGACGTCAGGTGCTACGCCGTTTCTCGACCCGGACTGACCCACTGACTTGCTGTTTCGTCTTGATGGGGCCGAGTAAATGTGGTTGATTGAAGACACTCACTTCTTTTTGCTACTCGTGTATAATGCGAGGTACCGAAAGGGGATGAGAGAGGAAGACTCCTAAAGTAAAAATTTATCGTGACTTTCTGACATTCTCCGTACCCCTAATGTGGTCTAATACTTACGCATACAGGTGTAAGAAAGTGTTTTGTAAGTAATTCCTTTTGAAGGTGTTCCTCGTTTTTGCCTCAGTGTTGACTTTGTGACCCTTTCATTTCCTTTGCACATGCGACCGCCCTTTGCTCGATGTGTCCACGAGGCCTCTGGACGTCAGAGAGGCGAGTCTGACGAAGGTACCTCCCGTGGACACAGGGTATGTGAGAGAGTTTGCCTGTTTGCGGACCCCCTCTTTGTTTTTCGGTCCGATAATTATTCACCCCTCTACTGAAGTCCGTCGGATTGTGTGTCCCTTGACCTCAGAAGTCTTCTCTTCTCTTTGTCCGTCTTTTTACAAAACTTCTTAATTATTTCTATAAAGTTTAGACTACTTTTACTGTTTGAATGTCCATGTTCTTCGAGTTATTTGTCGTTCGTCTTCGTTCATCTTTTTCGAACTGACTCCGTTTAGTTTTAGTTTAACGACTTTTCGTCCGTGTTTCCGTCCCCACCCCCTTCAGATTCTCGGTGAAGGAATCAAGGATCTCTAGCGTCCCGGCACTCCCCGTCGCCGGGTCTCCTCGTTGGGGTGCAGGTTCCTCACTACCGACACGTCCACGTCCTCCCGGCTCTCCTCGGTGAGGTGTGAGTTCCAGTCCTCCCGCCGCCACTCCTCTGTGGGGAGTAGGTTCCATTCCTCGTCGCCGACGCGAAACGACCTCGTCGGCACTTCTCTATGGGGTGCAGGTTCCATTCTCTTTGGGTTCATTCTACCATTCACAACGCTCTTCCGTAGTCTCCCGTCTGTGTGACTTTGGTATGAGTGTCTTTAAATCAGTTAGATTAGTGTGCCTTGTGTCGGAACAGATTGGGTTACTTTGATTCGGTACGGGACACCCCGGTCGGTTCTACCTGCCCGTACCACCTCTCCAGACTGTGTTCCACCAGGTGACCTCTTCCCTTACCGTTTGGTGAAGTCATAAGAACGGAACTCTTGGGGTACTTGTCATACTTTTCCGTTTTACTATCCTATGACTTTCTCCTTGAGGGGTCCAGCCATCCACGGGTTATACGATGACCTCTAGTCACCTCTTTATTAAGGTCTTTCTTACTTCCCTACCTCGGTTTCGTTTTTGTTTTGGGTAAACACCTACACTGACCACTATCTTCGCTCTAGGCTACGACATTTCTCGTTATAACGTATCCTTGGACCTTACAGTCCAGGTACTTAGTTCCGTTTAACTTTCACTAGTTTATCCTCCACCGTTCTCACTTGCAGCTGTAAGATCCTTAGTCACTTGATTTTACCTGACCCTACCCACTTAAATTGAGTCTACTGGTAATATAGATGATGACTCCCGTCGTTAGGGAGTCTTCTTTATCTCATCGGTAGTACCAGTTGTTTTCTCAGGTTTTACGTCATGAACCTACGTCAGAGTTTTTACTGTCTTACTAGAGACAGGTAGAGGTTCCGTTTGGTAAGTTATAGTGTCAATAGGTTCAGATACGGGGTCGGTCATTGCGACTTCTTCGACTTGCCAACATATTTCTGGATGTTCTGGAAAATCTTGATTGTGGGTGTTTTCTACAGGAAAAGTAATGTCCCCTGACCTTACGTTTTCATCCTTCAGTTCTTTGTGGACCTCATTGTCCGTTTAAACCGGAAGCTTACGTCTTACTTCGTCCCGTTTCTGATTGTCTCAAAACGGGTCTCTTGCGTGACTAGTATCGTTTGTGGGAGAAGGTTGTTGTGTCCTCTTCTGAGATGTGTACCTGTAGTGGTCTACCAGTTGTGACTTTAGTCTAACTAATATAAGAAACGTCGGTTTCTACCTCTTCGAGATATGTCAGTCGTTTTTGTTCTGATCCTCGACTGACGCCGAGTCTAGTACTTGAGGAATAATGGTTTAAGTCTGAATTTAACGTCTTTCATCCCTTTTGGTGATCTGGTAAGTCCATACTGGAGTTAGTTTACGAAATACTAATATGTCACCTTCACTCTTTATCTAAATTCCCGGATCTAGACTATCTATCTCACGGACTACTTGATACCTTACTCCAAGCACTGTGACATGTCCTCTGTCCCTAGTTCTGGTAGGGGTACCTTTTCTTTACGTTTTTTCGTTTTACCGACAGACCCCTCCGGAATGTTTATCGACACTTTTCCTCTCTTCACTTTTCGGTTCCTCTTTTCCTTTCTATATTCGTAGACTTACGTCTCAAGGTTTCTTATCGTTCCTCTCTATTCTTTCGGAAGGAGTCATTAGTTACGTTTCTTTATCTCCTTTTGTTGTCTTACCCTTTCTGATCTCTAGAGAAGTTCTTTTAATCTCTATGGTTCCCTTGTAAAGTACGTTTCTACCCGAGCTATTTCCTGTCTTTACCATACCTGGATTGTCTTCGTCTTCTATAATTCTTCTCCACCGTTCTTATGTGCCTTCTTGGCATGTTTTTTCTAGAGGTGCTGGGTCTACTAGTACTACCACACTAGTGAGTGGATCTCGGTCTGTAGGACCTTACACTTCAGTTCACCCGGAATCTTTCGTAGTGATACTTGTTTCGATCACCTCTACTACCTTAAGATCAACTCGACAAAGTTTAGGACTTTCTACTACGACACTTTCACGACGTGAGTTATACCGTCGTTTAAACCTTCTGAGTCGTTACCGGTGTCCTGACCTTTTCCAGTCAAAAGTAAGGTTAAGGTTTCTTTCCGTTACGGTTTCTTACAAGTTTGATGGTGTGTTAACGTGAGTAGAGTGTACGATCGTTTCATTACGAGTTTTAAGAGGTTCGGTCCGAAGTCATTATGCACTTGGCACTTGAGGGACCACAAGTTCGACCAAAATCTTTTCCGTCTCCTTCGTCTCTAGTTTAACGGTATTAGGGACCTAGTACCTTTTTCGTTCTCTCAAGGTCTTTTTGTAGATAAAGACGAAATAACTGATACGGTTTCGGAAACTGACACACCTAGTGTTATTTGACACCTTTTAAGACTTTCTCTACCCTTATGGTCTGGTGGANACTCTTTAGACATACGTCCAGTCCTTCGTTGTCAATCTTGACCTGTACCTTGTTGTCTGACCAAGGTTTATCCTTTTCCTCATGCAGTTCCGACATATTACAGTGGGACGAATAAATCGAATATACATCTCATGTAGTACTCTTTGCGACCCGACCTTCTTCGTGTTCGACCTTAGTTCTAACGGTCCTCTTTATAGTCATTGGAGTCTATACGTCTACTGTGGTGGGAATACCGTCTTTCACTTCTCCTCGATTTTTCGGAGAACTACTTTCACTTTCTCCTCTCACTTTTTCAACCGAATTTCGAGTTGTAAGTCTTTTACTTCTAGTCCCGTAGACCAGGGTAGTGAAGCACCCTTTATCTACCCCTTTGTCACCTTTGTCACCGACTGAAATAAAAAGACCCGAGGTTTTAGTGACGTCTACCACTAACGTCGGTACTTTAATTTTCTGCGAGTGAGGAACCTTCCTTTCAATACTGGTTGGATCTATCGTATAAGTTTTCGTCTCTGTACTGAAACGGTTGTTTCCAGGTAGATAGTTCCGATAGCAAAAAGGACACCAGTACATACCTACACTCTCAACCTGACACTGCTTTCGACTCGTGGCTTCTTAACTACGAAAACTCGACACCACAACCTCTTCTGAGAACTCTCAGGAAACCCGACGTTCCTCTAGGTTGGTCAGGTAAGACTTCCTCTAGTTGGGACCCTAAAGAAACCTTCCTTACTACGATTTCGACTTCGAGATCATGAAACCGGTGGAGTACACTTCTCAACTGAGTAACCTTTTTCTGACTACGACCCTCCCTGACCCCCGTCCTCTTCCCCTACTGTCTCCTACTCTACCGACCTACCGTAGTGCCTGAGCTACCTGCACTCAGACTCACTTGAGGCCCTCAACCACTACCTGTCCCTCCGGACCGCACGACGTTGACTATCCCAACGTTTCTCAGCCTGTGCTGACTCGCTGACTTGACTTGACCCCCCGTCTCCCTTTCGCATAGGACGTACCTTGCTTCCTCGTCTCTGTCGTCCCGAGAGCAGTCTTTGTTCCGCCTTCTGCCTCGTCGTCGCAGAAGTTCTGACTGTACCTCTAACAGTGGGAACGAAGGATTTGGTCACTCTTGTCGAAGGCTTCCACCTTCCACGTTTTACCTGCAAAAGTCTGCGTGTATGTTTTCTACCGTGACGTTCTTTAGCCTTTATGCACCTCGTCTCCTCTTACCGGGTGGACTACCTCTAGACCAAGGTGTGTTTGCTTCCTTCGCATAGCCTTTACTGGGTGTCCGCTCATGTCTCTTTGCGAAGGAAAATTAAAATTTATAGTGCAATCCTACCACGAAGAGCCCTGAAGGGACCGTCAGGTACCAATTCTGAACTGCGGAGGTGATGTCCCCCGTGTCCGAACTGGGGAGTACCCCCTTCGTCCTAGGGTGTGCGACGTGCCACGTCGGCTTTTTGTTTCCTCTGTCACCAAGTTGTCCCCTGGAAGACGGGGGCCTCAGCAGAAACGACTATTACTGACCCTACCCCCACTATGACCGTAGGGTCCCCATCGCCGACTCCACGACGATTTATAGGACGTTACGTGTCCTGTGGGGTAGGGAGGGGACGAGAGGTTGTTGTTATTAATAGACCGAGTTTTACGGCTGTTATGACTCCACCTCTTTATGAAACCCTTTATTAACAAATTTCATTGTTGATATTATCGCACAGGACCCCAACCATTACCTTCGTCTCCGTCTCGCACTGCCGCTACCGTGTCTCCGCTCCTCCCCCTCGTTCGTGTGTCGCATTCGGAGAGTGGGGCGTACACTCTCCCACCTGGTGTTACTTGTTCCCGTTCCAAGTGACGTCTGGGCTTCGTTCGGTGTGTGTGTGTCTCACCTTGGTCACTCGCGTTTGGGCTCTCCATTGTTCCTTATCCTTTACTGGGTTTCCTTTCTTCCTTTCCTCTTAGGTCTTGTCTACTCCGCTGTCTTCCGTCTGCAATGACTTGACCGTCCACAGTTGCATTCGTGTAGTCGTAAAGTAATTCACATTTTTACCGGATCCGTGATGGGTTTTTCTAAGTCTAATATAATTTTTCGTTCTGAATTGGTATACGACGATTATTCTTTATATGAAATTTGTATTTCTCTGTTTATCCAATTTTCGTTTTTTCTAAGCTTTACTATGTGTCACCGGGGGATTTGTTGTGTCCAAATTTGACGTACCCAGGTGAATATACAACTGAAAAAAGGGAGATTGTGACGACATCAGGACATGTGAGAGACGTTTACACCTTGGAACCTACCTTTCCCGATTCACATTTCGCTGTGCACCCAAAGACTACCAAGCAACCACGGAGCATAAGACTACGTCAACTTCCCGGTTGATATGATACGACGTCACTTGTTTTCCTTCGGTCTCGTCGACGTAATTATAGTCTGGTTTATGTAAAGTCGTACTTCTTATAATGTCTTTATCAATGAAATATCACTAATTTCTCAGTCAAGTAGTGTTGTGATTGTAAGATTTACAAATACGTGAATTATTGTCTCGAGACTTCATGTACTTCGTTTTTGCCTCTCTTGGTGTACCTCTTTGTCTGTTCGGCATTACTTGTTCCAGTTGGAACCGGAACATTAGAACTGGAACTGGGTCTATTAGTGTCAGAGAGTCCTCGACTGTCTTTCCGTCTGTCCTTTAGTCACTCGTGTCAGTTCTGAACTTTTTGTAAAAGTTGTTTGGACTAGATTTACTGTCGGATGGGCTAGATTTACTGACTGTCGGATGGACTAAAAAAGGTTTACGTGTGTCTTGTATATGGTATTATTTGGTGCAAAACCCGGTCTTTTACGGAATTATTAAAATTTTCTAAGTTCACTAAGTTTCGTACAAGAGGTTGGTGTGACCCCTTTAACCAATCCTCCTTCAAATATCGAGATTTACGAATCTGATAATTATGGGATTCGAGTTTAGTCACTGGGTTTTAATAAGGAATTCTTCGATCTTTAAATATTCGTGTTATTTAGGTTTGTTCGTCTTTTATTATTTTGATTCTCGCCTTCAGTTACTTTATCTTTTGTCTTTCTATTGTTGTTTTTTTAAGTTACTTTGGTTTTCGACCAAGAAACTCTGATAGCTATTTTGACTCTCTGGACTTCGGCTAGACTAGTTCTATCTTTCTCTTTGCCGTTTACTCTGTCCTTCCTCTCCCCTCCGCAATGATGTCTGGGATGTCTCTCCTCCCTCTCCCCTCCGCAATGATGTGTGGGATCCTGTTACCATGTAATACCGGTTATTTAAACTTTTGATCTACTTTTACCTGTTTAAGAAACTGTCTGTGTTTAATGATTTCAAGTAAGTTCTTCTTTTTCTATTAGGATATAATTTCTTTAGTATGTAAATCAATATTTGGTTTCCTTTGAAGTCCGGGTCCACCTTAAGTAACCGTTTATGATCGTTTTTAAATCCTTCTTTATTATAGTTCCGATATCTTTGAGAAGGTCTTCTGACACCTTAGGACTTCTGTTTTATGAGGAAAGTTGAGTCAAATACTCCACTCCGGTCGTAGTGGGACTATAGTTTTAGTCTGTGGTGTTCTTTTTTTAATGACACTTATGTCTGTATTAGTTGTTTAATCGTCTTCTCACTCGGGTCGTCTTATATTTTTCCCATTATGTAGTGCTGGTGTGACTTTGAGTAGGACTTTTCCGTGGTAGTGCTGGTGTGACTTTGAGTAGGACTTTTCCGTGGCGTCTAAGTTGTAAGATTTTAGCTATATTAAGTAATAGAGTTGTCTGGTTCTGTCCTTTTTTATGCTAGTGGAGTTGACTACGTCTTTTTCGGATATTGTCTTTTAGACTACGTGCAATCTTTTTGAGAATCGTTTGATCCGTATCTTCCCTGAAAAGGACTGCACCATTTCCTTCGGATGTAGAAGAGATTATAAGGTATAGTGTGAGAGTCCCTTTCTCCTTTCCTAACGGCTCAGTCTGAGTCGCACTCAAGACAAGACGAAAGGCTGGGTGCCTTTTCGCCGGTCGCACCGTCGGTGTCAAGGTGGAAAAGGAAGAGTCCTTCCTTTCGCGGGGTCGCCACGAGTCGGGGCCTCCGGGGAACCTCAGGGGACCCCTCCGAGATTGCGTGAGACCAAATTACCAGGAGCCAACCTCTTACAAGAAGTCACGAGGCGTGGACGGACTGAGGTTACTCGTGACTCCCGACTTCCGGCGATCGAGAGGACTCCAGCAGGACGTGAAAGACAGGGGGAGGCCGGACGAGCGAGACTTACGACCCACAAGGACACGGAATCGATGGGTTTACTGCTGATAAGATTAAATGTCCGAGGAACCGGAAAGACGGTGACGACTCGTCAGAGAGTCAGAGTAGACTGAGAGACGCTGGGAACCTGACATCGGGCGTTCCGAGGAGACAGGTACCCTAAGGGGTCCGTTCTTATGACCTCCCCCAACGGTACGAGAGGAGGTCCCCTAGAAGGGGTGGGTCCCCGGTTGGATGCAGAGGACGTAACGTCCGCCTAAGAAGTGGACGTGACTACTAGTCGTGGGGAAATATTTTTCGTTCGGACGTCTCGTCCTAATGTTAAGAGTTCTTTGGTTGTAGACGTACACTCTGTCCCTTCCAACCACTTTTCTCCCTTCTCTTTCCTTGAACCTACCTGTCCTGGACCACCGTTCTGTTTGTCGACTGTAATATCTCTCACCTGTAATGTGAGGACTGCTCGACTAACTCTGATATTTTTTGTCGAGGTGTCTTTACGACAGTCGTGGAAATCCCTAGCACTCATTCCTGTTAGTTCCGATAAAGACGACGAAATTATGACAGGGACAAAACGAACTATTTGTCCGAAGTCTCTTTCTATTTCCCCGAAAAGTTTTCTCACCCCTACGCAAAGTTATGAGTACGTAAGAGGTTTGTGTCCTCAGATGTCTCTGTATTACACAGTCAATGTGGCAGAGGATCGTTGGAGAGAGTGTTTCTCCCACCGACACACGGTTCGCCCCGACTCGATTACAAGGGCGGATTCAGTGCACCACCGGAGGGAGACCCCTTCGTACGGCCTTATGTCCACCGGACCCCTTCACACACGGTCGCTGCCCGAAGAGAGACGGGACGATGTCACCCCTCCGCCCGCCCGTCGTCAAGAGCAAGGTTTCAAAGTTGAATGAACAAAAAGTGGGGACTTCGAAGCCACATCGGCACCGAGGTGTGCCGACCTCGAGGTCTTCGTAGAGGACGGCTTCCGACTAGTTAGAACTTTGTCGCCTATAATGACTAGTCTCTTTGCCTCCCCGGTCCTTAGTAATTTTGTCTTGTCCACGAGTAACGATGGAAATGGACTCTTTGCTCTGCGTGGATTCGTGAGACATGAATGGCAAAGAGTGACACAAGCTACCCAAACTTTGCAAATAGTCGTCGTTCTTGATCGATGAGTAGCGTTACTCTGGGTTCCCTGTGTGTGCCTCGTGCCTCTGGTCAAAGAGCCGCAGGCACCGCCCGTGACTCCGAGGTGTGAGTGGTGGGCCCCACCGACGTGAGGCGGTCCTACTTTCCGAGAGTCGGAACCGTACTCTTGTACTTGATGACTTCTATCCACACAAGAGTGTTGTACTTCGGGTCTACACTTTTCTTACTTTGGACTCGATGTTGGTATGACACGAACCCGCTACACTCTCTCGAGACGTCGTAAGTAGGAGTTTAGGTTATGGACGAGTGTAGTGGGGGAAATTTATAAATGTTTTGTAATGACCCCTGAACGGCGAGGGACTGCGAAGGTTAAGAAAGGAGTGCACGTGTCGGTTGGCACGACTCTGGTTATAGTATTTTATTTTCTCCCATTAAGTCATTTAAAGTACAATCGATGTATATATATTTGCCCCTCTGTTCAAGAATGGAGTGGAACCGACACCATACGACATTAACCAGGTTGTCCTGGGGTTTGTATTTATAATTTTCTCATTTGGGAATTTGTGTCAAGTAATTTTTGGTCGGATGTTCTTTCCTAAGTTACGGGTTCTTGTGCTTCAGTATATCTATACATCGTCCAAGAACTTTCCGACGGATGGTGTGCCACTCTATTTAGGGGTAGACATTTGACGGTGATCAAAAAAGGGGGCAATGAATTCTCTTTCCCGTATATTGGAGTTGTGGATTTGTGAAGACAGGACTCTGGTCCTTAAATTTAATAGACAACCGTGAGTAATTGAGGTTTTATATTATTCGTGACTTATGGAAAGGACTTCGTCAGTTGAGTCTTCATTTAGTTATAGATTATTATAATTGAAACTAAGATCTTTATAAACCACCGTTAAAGAAACTTTAAATTTTGATAAAGTAATTTGTCTTCAAGGATGAGAATTAATGGTCTTTCGTAAGTGAAAAAGGAAATAGGATTTTTCGACTCTTTGTATTTATAGTGTCTACCACGGTTACCTTTCAAGTCTTTATTTTATGGAGTAAAATGTAGTCACCCTATATAGAAGAAAAGTTTGTGTAGTTATTTTCCCCATAAATTTTTTCTGGACGAGAACAAACGAAGGGAACACTGGACCATGGTCTAAACTAGGTACATGGTGCCATTCGTTACACGACCGAAAGGATTCCGCATAGCGTGTCGGAGAGTGACGTCAAAGATGAATGCAAAGACTTGAGATCTCTTTTTACCTTCTAAGGAAAGATTTCTGTAAATATGAATTTTGTTTGTTTGTTTGTTTGTTTTTCTTGTCTCTCGGAAATTTGTTAAGGTAAAGGATCGGACTAATAATTTCTTTTCTTATTGGGACAAGGGGGGCTGGGGTCAGGGAAGACCACTTCGTCGTAAGTAGGAGGACTTGTCGTACTGGTCGCCGAAGACTTCACTCGCCCCGCGTCTGAGCACACGTAGGACTCCCCTCCGACTCCCCCAGACCCTCGACCTCGAATTGGGGTACCTCGCCAGTGATGTACCTGACTACGACGGAACACCTCTTGTCTGGCCGGTCGGGAGCTGTCTCCCAGATTCAATGTGCAATCCACACCCTGGAGATGGTTCACTACTTCCCCGGTGTTGGCAGATCTGTGACTTGTCTCCGACCGCGAAGATGGACTCCTCACTCACGGTACTACGGTGACAGACAGTGATAGGCAAAGTTCAGGCCTCGGTCTCCCGAAGTGCCTCCCGAGAGACCCGTGAGATCATTGCACGTAAGACGCCCTCTCTTGAATTGTCCGGGATAGGATCCGGACATATTATCACCCCAGTAAGGTAGTAGATATACCAAGACGTAAAAAAAGATTAAGGTAGTACTTTTAGAGGGACACACTAAAATATGAGTAGGATTCACATTAGTCTTCGTAGAACTACTGATAGGGATACGGATTTTACTTGTTTAAAGACTAATAGAAAATCTTATTTTAAAAATGGTGTCTTTTGGAACTAAATCCATATGCTTATGAAAAATTTCAGACTGTGTCTATCGGTTACCGAAAAATTTTTTCAATATATTTACCTGTTAGGAGGTAGTCGTGGTTAAACTCCCGTTTTTACAATAGTAATTTTATAAAATAAATGATAAAGGAACTATGTGTTATTTCGACGTGCAACTAGAAAAGTACATTGATAGACATGAAATAATTTGCAATTACAGGAAACGAATAAAAGACGAACTTACTCATGAATCGTAATGACTGAGTATGTATTGATATATATTGTATTTATAGTTTTGGTTAGATATGTATGACTGAAGAGAACACTAAGGGGGTGAGAGAAAAAACCGGAATTTTCAATAAAAGACCAAACACTTATATAGATATACTAAAGAAGAATGAAAGTTTTTAATAAAGTACAATATCTAAATTGAGAAATTAAATCGACCTCAAATAAAACCACACGTTATCTTTAAACTGAAAATAAAAAGAGGTTTCTCGACGAAGGTAAATAATTGTTTAAAAATATGTAAAAATTGTGTTTTACTGTAAACTATAAACATTTGTGATTTTCAACAGACATATTCCTACTTTATACAGAACTATTAGGCATATAGGAATCAAGACTTTTCAGTAAATTTGTCACACATCTGGTGGGAGGAAATTTCTACTTTTGTGATTCCAGACCTGTGGGACCCCCCGGACCCGGTCCCGAGACACAGGACCATCTCGTCACCTCTCCCGACATCCAGAGGACACAGAAATTTAGAGGGAAAGATGAAACGAAAGTAGTAAGAGTAGAGGAAAAACAGACCTGTGAAAGAGTTTTTGGAAGACCCTCCTGTATACTCATAGGTTAATAGACTTTTTTGAAAGACCGACAGGCAGGTAGAACCAGTTGATGTCTGAGTGTTTAGGGAAGGGAGGTTCAGACTCGTCTGTCTGGTGCATTCAGTCTGCGGAGGGTAGGGTAAAGGACAGACGTGGCTCGTCGTTCGTAGGCGGAGTCCCTTGTCCCGCCCCGTCGCGGAGTGTCCCTGAATGAAGTCGTCGAGGTCCCAAGACACTAGATCCCGCTCGGCCCCCAAAGGTCAGTCCAGGTCGAGAACGTCGAAGCCTCCGTCCAAAAGCCCATTACACTGAAGTGAATCGAGCAATGTCGAGTCCAGATGTGTGACTTCCTTTTCGCCCTTGCTCTTCTGTGCCGGACGTCTTCACCGAGTGCACCGAGATTCCGAGACAACGTCCTCTTAGCGAGACTGCTAAGTGACGTGATACTCTCGCTTTGCGTCCTTGACACAGACTGACGCCAAGTCGGGATTTGCAAATGTTGTTTGGTCCCGAAGGGACCCGAGTCTGCCATTTCTCAGACGGCCGTTACGTCCTCTGGACCCAAGTGAGAAACCCAACCCTGTTAGGGGACCTCCTCCCGTACCGTTGGGTGAGGTCATAAGAGCGGACCTCTTAGGATACGTGTCTCCTCGGAACGCCCGATGTCAGGGACCCCAAAGTCTCTCAGCCTGTACTGAATCACTGATGAGGTGGTGGTGGGAAATTGTAGACTTGTGTCACAATCTTAAGACATAGAAAGAAATCGGAATAATAATTATATTTTTAGTATTTACATCCATGTTAAAGTAATGTAAAGTGAATGAGATCTAGAGGTGAGAGTTCTCAAGTGAACTAGATTTACAATCATTGTCCCTGCACCGGTAGAGGAGGACAACCGACAAAAGGGTTAATGTGTACTACCGACGTACAGTGGACCTGGACCTACTTTGAGACTATTATGACGAAGTATCACCCGATAAGACCATCGTACCAGACATATGTAGTCATGTCTCTTTTCTTGTGTAGGGTGTCACAGTTATGTTAGAGGACCACTACTACTTTGTACTCGAATTCCTGACTGTCCACACCCATTACATCTTCCGATTTGTCAACTGTGTACTTAAGCCTCCAGTCTCATACATAATTCCCCTTTCTAATTTCTGTAGCACCTTGTAGTGACTTAAAATACTTTAACCAATCGTTGGTTAACGATTGGTTACAGTGGAAATTTCTACATTTGAAAATGCTAAGGTATCTACATTTTAGTGAGGAGGAAATTTAATGCTAATATTTGCTCAAGTCGCCCCATAGTGAATATTTCAACCGGAACCCCTGCCGCCACGTCTAGGATTGTCGGCCCGAGTGCGTGGTCGGGTGGGTCCGGGTGGGCCGGTGGTCAGGACTCGAGGGACGTCGGTCAGGGAGCGGCAGATGAAGGTGGTAGGACAAGACTGGAGTGCAGACGGGACTCCTGCTACCGGCGACGGGTCGCAACGAAAGTCGGAGGGAAGGGGGACTCGGCGACGGGTGCCACGACGGTCCCGCCGAAAGACGGCACCGAACAAGATGGAGTAAGGTGAGGTCGGAGTCAGAAAGGAGGCGGGACGGTGGGAAGTTGGACACGGGCTCCAGGAGTCGACCAGCCGACACCGGAAGTCGGGTGGAAAGTCGTGGACGGAGGAGAGTGCACGACAGGTCGACAGTCTCGCTTGCGAGTGCGGTTGGACAAGAGTGGACAGACACGGGACCGTGTGGCAGGAGACACTTCCCTTGAGAAGTACGATAGGAGCGACGCAGAGGAGGGTACAACCCACGCACAAATCGTGCGACGTGTTTCGTCTTCGAGTGGCTGCGAAAGTGGTGTTCCTCTTTGTTTGTCTACTGACGGGTGGCTCCGCGTCTGTTAGTGAACGACGGACTCATCGACCTACCCAGAATTACCTAGACAATCCCACCCTTGACGTTACACGTACGAATCCAAGCTAAGTCAGATCTCATTCGCCGTGACGTTTCCTTGACCACACCAAAATTACACTGACGAAGACGTCCTCTTCCGTTGAGTGAGGTAATTCCCGTCTGACTCGTCTCTCGGTGGGGGTCACGTCGGCACGTGCGACTTCCTCCACATAGGATTTCTAATGTCCTGCGACGATAGACCAGGGTCGGAGACCACAATCGTGTCTATGACTCACGAAACGAATGTTCGTGATAAAGGACAAGAAAATTGTCAGAAAGTGTTTACGAACGACTGACTTATTCGTTTTCTTCTTGAAGCTAAACATTTTCACAATTAACGAGTCAACGCACTGAGAAACGTTGGGGTACCTGACGTCGGGTGTTCCGAGGAGACAGGTATCCTAAGAGGTCCGTCCTTATGACCTGACCCAACGGTAAGGGAAGAGGTAATTAAACATTTCTGGGAAAGAAAATTCAAATATGTGTCATAGAGACTAAAAAGAGTTGACCTGAAATCTAAATCCTTTGGAATAACCGTTGTAGAACTGTTTTTACTGGTAGGCCCATTTTGACAAAAAGTTTTTTTAGGAGTTAGGTGGTTGATGATAAGGTAAGGGCGTTTATCATTTAAGGGAATTTGTGCTTTTGATAAAGATTTTGGGTTGAAATTACTTTACGTAGGATATATATTCGATTCGTTAAGGAGAGGTAGTAAAGAAGAACTGTGACCAATACACGCGGGAACCCCTCTGAGTCACCATATAGTGTCTCAATGTCTTGTGGTCCTGTGGACCCCCGTAGTCACAATGATTCTTCTGCTACCTCGGAAGTGAAAATAGAATTTTGATTTTCTTTACCATTGTCTCATCTTGGGTTTTAATCGTACATTAAAATCTAGTCTTTCCTCTACAGTGTCTTCGAATGTCTGCTGGCGTCCAGGACAAGGTCTGAAGGCCCGCACACTAGCGTGGAGAAGAGGGGCACCTGTCCTCTGACAGCTCGGGACCGTCACGGGTGAGGGGCGCTTCGGGAGACTCCTCTGACAGCTCGGGTACCGTCACGGGTGAGGGGCGGTGTGAGAGACTCCTCCGACAGCTCGGGTACCGTTACGGGTGAGGGGCGGTGCAAAGAGACTCCTCTGACAGCTCGGGTACCGTCACGGGTGAAGGGAGACACCTCTGACAACTCTGGGACCGTCACGGGTGACGGGCGGTACGAGAGACTCCTCTGACAGCTCTGGGACCGTCACGGGTGAGGGGCGGTGTGAGAGACTCCTCCGACAACTCGGGTACCGTCACGGGTGAAGGGAGACTCCTCTGACAGCTCTGGACCGTCACGGATGAGGGGTGGTTCGGGAGACTCCTGTGTGCCGGTGCTCACGAGGAGAGGGGCCCCACGGAGACTTCCCTGCGCAGACTGTGTGTCCTGAGAGTCTCCCGGTCGACAGATGGACGTACATGTGTGTCGGGCGAAGTATTCTGCCTTCGTCATAAACCGACCTTTCCCGCACCGAAGCAAGAATTTTCTGGACGACTTTATTAAAAAAGTTTGAACTCAATTTTTTTGTTCGGTTAGACACACTCAGTTATGAAATGGGGCTGAGACTCCCTCTCTCTCCCACGGGTGAAGGGCGAAAGGAGACTCTCCTTTGGTCCGGGTCTAAAGGACACCCGACACTCAGGTCCCTCCGTCTCTCTTTTCGTCGAAGACGCCGGGACAGGACCCTCTGTGACACAGTACGGAAAAGGCTTCGAAGACAAGGTTTGTCCTTACCCACGGTCTAAGGGGGTTAAAATCTTCTTAAGGATTTATTGCTTATGGGTCTGAGGTCCTGGTTTTTCTGTTAACAAGGACGAAGGACCAAAAACCTATAAAGTCAAGGACCCACTGGACGACTCAGATCTTCCAGTCGACGACGACGACGACGGTTCAGCGAAGTCAGCACAGGCTGAGACACGCTGGGGTGTCTACCGTGGTTGGGTTTGACGGTCGCTGGACCAGGGACCGGACAGAAATGGAGGGAACGGGAGGAGAGACTTCTGAAATACGGAGAAGAAAGTGGACGACACCGGACAGCGAAGGGGTACACGAAACACAAAATGTTGACTCGACCAAGAGAGCGAGAGAAGGGTGAAGTCTTTGTTGTTTGTACCGAGCTAAGGTTCCCTTTAGGTTGAAAGACCTAGGTAACAGGAGTTCTGACGCCGTATAATTTGTGCGAAGCATGAGGTAAAGGGTCACTTTTGTTGTCAGGATCTCTACTGCAGTGAGTTGCATAGGTTTACCGAATAATGAAGTGTCGTGTTTGTACTTTTATTGGAAGACCCCTCTTGAATTTTGTAAAATTTTATACGACAAGTGGATCACCGGTCTTAGTCCTGAGATGGCCTTTTACCTCTTAAGTCGTCATCAACGACCATATACCGCAAATTTGAAGTAGACGAGACAGTGTGTAATTAGAGTAGACGAATTTGGTGTGAAGTTTTTACCGTCCTTATACAGTGATTACCCTTCATTAAGCTGCTCCTCGAACCCACAACCATGTTTCGAGGATATGATAGCTGCACCACCGGCACCTCCCTCCACTCTCCGGGGACCCACTCTTCCCGAGGGACCCGGCGGTCGTGGCCCCCGGATCTGTTCCTGCAGCCGGCCCTGGTCGGTTCGGCTCGGACGGACTGCACCACCGAGCTCCCGGTCCGAAGGGAGAGATCGACTGACTGCCGCCCAGACACGGGTCTTCCTCCACACAGACAAAATCTTAACCTTGTCTTGTGCTGGCCGAGGTCGTGGGTCCTGACCACCACCCAAACCTTCTTTCACGGCTTGTTACCACTTCTGCCATTAGGATCCCTTGTTTCGAAGATGCTGACCCTCGTGAACTCGCGTGGTCTTTTGAGATTTTTCAGTTGAAAAAAGGATGATTGAATATCCTGAAGACCGGGGGTATCTCTTAAACAACGGACTGCTAGTGAGACGTTCTACAGCGGCTTACGTGGTTCTACTCCGCTCGGCTGTGGATGCAAAATGGGTTCTAGTCCCCTCTGCACCAGAGACAAGATCCCCATACGCTTATTACCGGATTAAAATGTTCAAAGTTTTAAATGTAAAATCATATATATAAAATCATTCTTTTGAACAAATAGGAAAATTTACTATTAACCAAAATTTCGAAACCATTGTTTCGACACTTGTTCGGGAGAAGAAATTGTAGAATTTTCTACTCTGACGAGTGTCTCTTGATCGATTTATATTGCCCTGGAATAAGAAGAAATTGAATACAATAGACGATTACAAATATTAACGTTATTAAAATTGTGCAAAATACTTCGTGGAATGTTAATGACACGAAATAAAAGTTCTTCGTAATTCTTATATTAGATCCTAATGATCACAGTCAGTGAGTCAGTGCAGGTTGAGAAACGGTTGGGTGCCTGACGTCGGACGGTCCGAGGAGACAAGTACCCTAAGAAGTCCGTTCTTATGACCCCACCCCACGGTAACGAACAGGTCCCCTTAGAAGGGAGGTTTGGATCCCTAGTTTGGACCCAGAGGACGTAACGTCCGTCTACCTAAGACTGGTAGACTTAGTGTTGTTTTAAAATTGGATCCGATCTCTTCCGTTACCGTTGGGTGATGTCACAAGAACGGACCTCTTAGGGTCCCTACCCCATCGGGCCACCCGACGGCAGGTGCCCCAGCGTGTCTCAGTCTGTGCTGACTACGCTGAGTCGTCGTCGTCGTCACCGCATAAAGGTGAACATTTTTTACTAAAGAAAAGATAATTTTCGTGCGAAGTCCCGAGTCAACCGTCACTGCTTAGTCCACAAAACATTAGACAAACGTCGGTGATGAAATGGTCCTTAAAGGAAAACCTACCAAATTTACACACATTTATGAATGTATCGATGAATTTTATCAGAGTATACTTTATACTTACTCAACAAAGAGTACACTTTATTGTGATTTTATAGTTAGGTCTCAAGAGTTTGTTACATTGATAATGAAAAAGTTATTGTGACAGACAGGTCCCGACGTTTCAAGTATGAAAACATACACTTCCTATGGACTATGACGAGTAGTGGCTGTTGGGGGGCTTTATTTTGGGGTCGTTGTTTTGTAGAGAACCAGTACCCTGACGACCTAGTCTTTCTGACCCGTAAAAATTGTATTCTTTTTACGGTTCTATTTTATAGCCCCTAATTTTTTTCGGATAATTTTTTATTTTGGTTTTCATTTCAGAATTTTCACCGGCATCCTGAAGGGACCACCAGGTCACCGATCCTGCGGCCCAAAAGTGACGGTCTCGGGACCCAAATTTGGGATCCCCTCCTTGACTCTGGGGCGTTCGGTGACCACGTCGAGACCGGTGTGTGGCGGGGTTACGTCCCCGTAGTTCGTCCCGTGTCTCCCGTCTGCGTCCCTTCCCCACTTTGCTCTGTGTTGCGCGGTTGAACTTCGGCCCTCGGGTCCGTTCCTCGTTCCCGGCTTCTCTTTCAGACGAAAACGTCCTGTTGTAAGTGTAGTACGTTTTGGATCAGTTTTGGACTTTGGACATTTACAGGTAGACGCAAAATTTGGTCTACGAATTTTTGTTTTCGTAGATGTCGACCCTCAGGTTATTGTAATTTTCCGTCCACGTCTTTCATTCTCATCACGCACCCTCCAATCGGCACTCCGACCCCACGTGTCCCGGGACAAATTACTCGGGGGCTCTGTGTGGTGTGGGGCAGGGTCCTGACCGGTTGTTCGTCGGGGGCCGTCCGAGTCGACAGTCGTGTCGAGGTCGTGACCTTAGTCTCTTCGGACACGAATTCGCTGTCCGAAGGACCTAAGACGACGACTAGTCGGCTCTGTCGACGAGGCATATTGGTCACAGTCTCGGCTGGGGCACCTCCGGAGCAGCGATTGTCGCCACGTACGGCGCTCGGGAGCGGTCTCAGGAACGAAGAGAGAGTCTACGAGACGTACGGGACAGGGTGACGTAGGCGTGCCGTTGCGACGCTGAGACGCGACGCGGAAGGGAGCATGTCTACGCCTTCGTCTTGTCCAGTCACTGAAACTCGGCCTTAGGTCGAGACCTAGATAAGGAAAGTCTTCGGGTGGAGAATTAGGGGACATTCTCCATGATATGTCACTTTTGTCTTATGAAGACCCTGAAGGGACCACCACGTCACCAACGCTGACACGGAGGTGACGTCCCCCGACCCAAGGTAGGGACCAGCCCCTTGATTCTAGTGCGCTCGGTCTGTCGTACCGTTTTTTTTTTAAGACACTCAAAAGTCAATTCATAAGATTTTACGGTGTCAGTATATACTCTAATGTCACGAGTTTCATTTTATGAAGTACTGGATGTTGTTTGTGTGTGTGTGTGTAGTGTACCGAGCATGTGTGGAGTTGGTGCATTATGTGAGGACACTACTTTTTAGCAGGTACGGTAAGTTCCACTGAAGTTTGTCCTGCTGTAAACAAGGAAAAAATCCTCTAGTCTTGTATAGGACCTAGATATCAGTCTCAAAGGAAAGAAATAATTCGTATTTTGATTATTAGTCTTTACGACCCTGTGCTTACTTTCTTGAAGGATGAGACGACGACAACGACTCAACGCAGTCAGCACAGGCTGAGACACACTGGGGTATCTGCGTCGGGTGGTCCGAGGGGGCAGGGACCCTAAGAGGTCCGTCCTTGTGAAACACGAGGGGGGGTTTTTTTGACAATCTACTGCAAGGACGATCACTTGATTAAAGTAGGGCACTCTGACGTGGCACTCCACGTCTTTCGGAGACGGTGGTTCGACGGCAGAAGTGACTGTGTCTGGTGGAAGAAAACACCGTGGAGTCGAAGGAACGGATGGCTTACCCTCTATGGTGAACAAGACGGTCGCAGTAAGTTGATTTCGCGTGCAGACCAGAACTTTGTCGTCACTCTGATGTACACGTGTCCGTTAATGATCATCCGGTGTCACGGTGCCCCTACGACGACAAATTAGCCCCGCACCCCACGCCCCACGACGACCGAGAAAGTTTGAGGATAGTGCGGGCCGAGTCAGAAACTCAGAGTGTCTGTGGGACCTTTTTCCACGCTGTCTACCCTTACTCACTCCACCGATGCGCCGACTACAGGTCAGCGTTCATCACAAGGTAGGGAGCACTGGGGTGCCTGTCATCGGGTGGTCCGAGGACACAGGTACCCCGGGGTCCGTTCTCGTGACGTCGCCCACGGCAAGGGAGGACGTCCCGTAGAAGGGTCGGAGGTCACAGAGATGTCCTTCTGAGAACCGGAGACTCGGTGGAAGGGGTGAGGGTAGTATCCCGAAGAACAAAAGACCAAAGGGGCGGAGCAAGTCGAGTCGTCACACCGGGTCGTCGCTCCTCCTACCTCGTTCTTGTCTCCGCAGAAGTGGGGTTCCTCTGGGCCCCCCTCGGTCATAGGTCTCGGTCACTGAGTGTCCTTCGTGCAGACGCCGGACTGCGGACCCCAGTGCCCGAACCGGTGCATGGAACTAGAGGCCCTCGACGTATTGGAGCCCCTTCTGAAGCTACGTCAACCTCACTCGTCAGTGACACACGTACGCAGACGTCGAGTACTACCAGCAGCCCTGCCGGAAGTCAAATAAGGGTGACTCCAGTTAGAGAAGTTCAAGGAGGTCAAAACGGTAAAATGATTTTTTTCTCTTTTAGGTTCCACCCGTTCAGTGTTTTGTTGATCTTTCTTTAACTTTTTCTTTCATGATTATTATCTATTGCTCTTGGTTTCCCATTAAATCAGACTTCTAAGAAATTTCTGAGTGAGCCTTAGTAGCATTGTTTACTAAACGACTTAGTGGAAAAGTGACGACAAAAACTCCTAGTTTCCTAAAATTGCGGAGGAAAGAATGGGACCACCGAGTCTGTCACTTCTGAGACGAGTGTTGCGTCCTCTACGTTCTTTGGGCTCAAGTTAGTGACCCAGTCCTTCTAGGGGACCTCATCCTTTACCGTTGGGTGAGGTCGTGAGACCGGACCTCTTAAGGTTCCTGTCTCCTCGGACCACCCGATGTCAGGTGCCCCAGCGTCTCTCGACCTGTACTGACTCTTTGATTGGACGTGCGAAAAGAATGATGTTTTGTTTTTCAGAATCGAAGTTGAGAAATTTACCCGTTATTCTTCTTTTTACCTACAGGCAAAGGATAATTTTGAGGCACACACTTAATTCAATAGGACCGTTGTTAGTGAAACGATACACCGAATCAGACTTGAAGTCACTTTTAGGATGAACTTACCCAGTTTTCAGACGTAATTAGATCATATACACGAAATTTCTCGAATCACATTCCCATCCCAAAGAAACATGACCGTGACTCTGGAGTTCCCCTATGTCTCCTCTTCTCTCTTCCGAATATACTTCTATACGAAAGAGGACTTTGGGTGAGGCGTTTAAGGAGGTCGTAGTGTACACTATTCCTTCACCGCCACTACTCCTCTTACGACTACCCGGTGGGCCAGTGGAGCTCTGACAGACGCACTCACACAGTCAGTGAGTCAGCACAGGCTGAGAAGCTCTGGGGTGCCTGACATCGGGTGGTCCGAGGAGACAGGTACCTTAAGAGGTCCGATCTTATGACCTCACCCATCAGTAAGGGAAGGGGTCCCCTGGGAGGGGTGGGTCCCTAGTTTGGGTCCAGAGGACGTAACGTCCACCTAAGAAATGACAGACTCGGTGACTCTCTAGAAGACCGACTCGGTTTAAGTTAGACATGGGTTTCTGTAAAGAAAGTTGAAGACGATTTTAGATGTTTCTTTCGTGGAAAGACTGAAATGGAATTATTGTGTGGGCTTATATTAAAGGGACTACCGAGTCGACCATTTCTTAGGTGGACATTACGTCCTCTGGACCCAAGCTAGGGACCCAACCCTTCTACGGGACCTCTTCCCTTTCCGACGGGGGAGGTCGTAAGCCGGACCTCTTAGGGTCCCTGACATGTCAGATCTTAATGGGAATGTCAGATCTTAATTGTAGACAATATAATTAGTTATTAATATCATTCGTTTATTTCTTTTTAAGGTCTCAATCCCCAAAGGATATAAAAGACATTTCGATCTCCCCCTTTCGGGGGGCGGGGGTGGGCGTCGGGGTGTGCGTAGACGGTGAGGAGACCGGGGAAGAGGCGACGTCCACCACGGTCTCAGAGTTGTCCGTGGCGTCAACGACCGTAGAATGGACGGGCGACGTCAAAGTGAACAGTGTTATTTCATAGGTTTGTTAAATCGTTCTTTGGGAAATAACGGGAAGACAAGAGAGAGTTTGTATTTCAATGAAATAAACTAATGAACTTCTATATATCGTTTCTATGTTCTTGATTCAAAAGTGGAATACTTTAGTCTAGAAAATTATAGTATGTGTAAGTTGTATCACAATCCCATGCGATGTTTATGGGGACATACATGGTTGACACTTCATTAGGCAGAGACTGTCGGACTTAAACATTCTCTGACAACAAACTTATACAGTGTATAAAACTTTTCTTTACCCTTCTTTGGTTATTCGTTGTCCGTACTTTCTAAGTTTTATACCTTTAGTCCGGGTTCCTTCTTTTACAATTTCTTTAAAGGTACGGAGTTGTATCTTACTTCCACCTTTTTTTGGGTTCAAAGACATAAATCCCGTCGGTGGTCACCGGACCCAGCGAGCCCCCTTGGGAGTCTCGGACTCCCCTGACGACACGGACCAGTGATTGGTGGAATGTCTCCCACCCCTCGGGAAGGTTCCCACACTAAGAATACCCTGATGGTCCTAAAGAAGATTTTTGTCGTCGAGTAAGGTATCGTTTTCTTTTTATGTATTGTTAACTTTTTTCTTTCTTTTTGTAGTTGTAGTCTACTCGCCCTCTTTTATTCATATGTGATGCGTTGTCTCGTCGTGGTCTGCCGCTACGCATACGCCCGGAGGGACAAAGTCCTTCCCGAAGTTGTCTGACGACTGGAACTACCGGTGTCTCCCTCCGACACGGTCGTAGGTCGAAACCGGGTTGCGATTCGACGTCAATCAATTGTCGTGTTATGGTGGCCCCAATCGCAAACGAAGAAACTACACACCCACACTCAAGATCCTGGACTGAACAATTTACCTATTTACGGTTACTGTGTCTTCGTCTCATTCAGGAGGTGCCGTCCGAGCCACACGTCTAAGTAAGTTCCGTTCTATGTCACGATGACAAAGGGTCTAATGTTTAAGTTTAATTTTATCTGAATTTTCGCCTTAAAAGACTCTCGGTATTTAATAAAGGTCACAGTGTCAAA
This sequence comes from Capra ibex, assembly GCA_006410555.1. Taxonomy (NCBI): domain Eukaryota; kingdom Metazoa; phylum Chordata; class Mammalia; order Artiodactyla; family Bovidae; genus Capra; species Capra ibex. The sequence goes on along the minus strand of SJYO01012962.1, from coordinate 2,811,213 downwards.
GATACTAGTTTATTCGGTGGTGACGAAGAATATGGTATTTGTGTTTATGTTTCGATAATCGATTAATTCTTGGAAGTCCAAGGATCAATTGTAAGATTAAGAGTGAACGGTATGATACGATAAAAAAAAAATTAATTAAACTGACCAATTATCCTTCGTTTTCTTTTTGTATGGAACATTTATTGTACGAAACAAAGTTTTAGTATTCTCGTCAGATCGTTGCCCCAGGAACCTATGGAAGTATAATCTTTCGATTTGTGTAGGGAGAAATCGCCTTGCAACTATTACCGAATGTCTTTTCTCCTCATTCGAAATGTAATGAACCTTTGATTTGTAAAATCAAAAACGGAAAGGTAGATACTTGGGTAAAAGTCTTTACGTTACTTCCTACAGTGAGATTTGAAGAAAATGGAACGTCCCTTTGAGACGTCAGCCAATATCCGGTACACTTCTTAGAAGTCTACCCCCACAGGCCAATTGTTGCCGTGTGTAAATAGACACTCCAACAACAAGCAGTTTATGTCGAGGACATTCTACGACGACCAGAGGAGACTTTCACACCGACCTCCCTCCCAAAGGTCAAACAAACGCCTACGTAAGTCCTTAGAGTCCGATGCTTCTGTTTTCTGTTGTGTTGGTACGACTCTTCGGTCTCGAGGCGAGGTCTTAGGAGTCATTTGAGTCCTCGAAGGACTCCCTATGGACGAGATGACCTTTGACCCGAATCTTTGTGCTTAAATTTCCGTCCGAAATCGAAACCGTCCGTATATCTATATACGGAGGTGTTAGATACGACTTGTGCCATTAATGGATTTACACAGTCGATGTTTCTCTGTCTCTAGTTGAAACCAACAAAAAGGACCGGTGTGACACAACGAGCGTCCTAGACTCGAGGGACTACCTCGGGAACGGGGAACGTCAACCTGGTGTCTCAGGGTTGGTGACCCGACGGTCCCTTAAGGGATCTTTATCTAAAAATACCTTCTTGTTTTCTTTTTCCTTCAGTATAAAAATCGACCACCCCTCATCTTTCCTCTCACTATTCCATCTCGACTGCAAGACGGAATTCCTTCTCTTTGTGTTGACGGATAAAATTTTATTTTCTCAAAAGTGTCGTTATTTTGTTAATCTACAACCTAGTGTTATATTGATTTAGTGTGTCACTGATTCAGGAAAAGTCATACGACATATTTGGCATAAAATGACTGAATATAAGTGTTGACGTTCTCTATTAAACAAGATATCATTTTTTACCTTATGACATATCATCGCTTTTACTTCTTGATGTACATAGTTATCCTACTTAGATTTTTTATACTAGGATTATTCTCTTAGATCCATTGTCCTGTGTGATGTACCAAGGTATTAATGTCTCAAGTTTTAGTCCGTTTTGATGAGATGTTGTAATTTTTAGTCCCTTCCCTCCGTCACAGACCTTCTATCGAAGATTAAAAAGATCATACTGTGGCAAGACCGAGAATTAGACCCACGACCAGTGTACTCATACAAGTGAAACTCTTTTAGATATGAACGTCATCTTCCGTTGCCCGATGAGTGGGGTCACGAGAACGGACCTCTTGAGATGCCCGTCTCTCAGACCGCCCGATGTCAGGTACCCCAACGTTTCTTAACTTGTGCGCACTCGTTGACTGTGGAAGTATGAATACCAGGGTAAAGACGTAAACATAATATGAAATTATTTTAAATGTACCTTTGTATGTATAATTATGTACGATAGTCATTGGGTTTACTAACACACTTGTTGATACTTCTTACAAAAATATGAACTCCATTGATGACGATGACGATTCAGCGAAGTCAGCACAGGCTGAGACACGCTGGGGTATCTGCCTTCGGGTGGTCTAAGGGGGCAGGGACCCTAAGAAGTCCGTTCTTGCGACCTCACCCAACGGTAAAGGAAGAGGTTATTGATTTTGACAGTTTTTGACATTATGAAGGAATCAATGACACTTTGTGTCTATTTCCGTTTTACGTTTCGACCTCTTGACTTTGTCTTAGGAACGACCCTAGTCCAAGGGTCAGTGACTTTTCTCTTCGTTTCCCGCCTCGTCCTGGACCCGTCTGTCTGTTGGGACGACGCAGGGCCACTAGAGGTCGTGTCCACGAGGTAACACCCCGACGTCACTGGCTCGTTTCTCTGACAGGTCGGGTGTCCTGGGTGGACGGTGCCAGTGGTTCCGGTTCCGACGGAACAAGGGGTTGGGGATGGACCTTGCTTGGTGAGACAGTTACTTGGTTGAAAGAGAGTAAAGCTTTGGGGTCCAAACTGTGTAAGACGTAAGTTAAGCCCTGATAAAATGGTATGGAATCAATTTTTTTCTTATTTTAGAAGGAATTTTTCTTTCTGAGACCTTATTGTCCATGTCTATAAAAATTAGTTCCTATTTTTCTTCCGAGACATAAGTCCTCAGTGGTGGTTCTGACAGCAAGGTTCGAAAGTTAGGTGATTAAGTTATGAGAGACTAGAACGTCGGGGGTGTGAATGTGTGTGTGTGTGTGTGTTGAGGTGCTGTGTCGATTCCTTTTCGTCGAAGGGGGTTTATCTTGTAAAAGGTAATTTCTTTGTGCATAAGGCAACTGTAAATTTTTTTCTTTTTTTCCTTCAATCTTTTCCCGACATGTCTGGTATTTATCAGTACCCTTTAATGTCAGCACACACGATGTCTCTTCTTTTATTTCCAGTAAGTACGTCAAAGACTTTACCAAAACTTGATCCTTCCTTTGGGTAAGGTCGCGGTATCAAGAAATTTCGCGAAAATGCTGAAAGTAAAATAGTGGACTGAATTTATGGGACAATCCTAAAGAGGTCACATCTTGATATTTTGTAATTTTACGTAACGGGATTTTGTAAAACCTTATCCCGGTTGACTCTTTAAGACTGTTAGAGTAATTCTGTGTCAAGAGATCCTTTATACATCAATATTTGGGTACTTTCCCTTTCTTTAATTGGGTACTTATAAACGTAATAAAAATCCGGTCCTTCTTTTCCTCCTTTAAACAAAACTTTTTCCTTTTTTCTGACCACTTACGAGTGCCTCTTTTGATGATTTCCCTAAATTTGTGAGGAGTGTTGCGCCCTCACCAAAGGTCTTTCTGAACAGATCAGTAGCACAACTTTAGACGGACATAACTTCGAATATGTGAGAAGTACCCTTTGACTCACCCCCCTAGGGTGTAAGATGGGGAGGTCCTTTATTTTGATTCAACTTTGATGTACCGACCAAAGCTTTCTGACTCAAACTTGACTTAGTTCGGACTGACTAAGTAGAACAATCAGTTACCGGTGTCTCGTTTGTTGACCGGATTTTCGTAAAGACTAATATTAGCAGAGTCCCTGTAATTTAAGTTACGGGCGGGAAGTTCTTTATTTGTGCGGACAGTGTGTCGGTGTGTAAAGTCGTCTTCCGTCTAGTTCAACCAAATTAGCAGATGCACAATATAGGTAGTCTCACTCGTTGACGAAATTAAGACATTTTACAGAGGTCAGGCCTATTGTCAAAATGAGTTATTTACTCCACATTTTGGGATGGGAGGAGACGAAAGTTTTGGAAGGTCTCAATTTAAGGAATTCGTGACTCAATCCATAGTTGAGGCATACCATACCCTCTTGCAGGAGTTCGAAGAGGGAACATCTAAAAACGTCATTGACGTATTTTCTGAACAAATTATGCGGTACTTCTGAAACTAGGTACCTTGGGAGAAGTGTTGGGTTGGGAGAGTATTTCTGGTCTCCTTTCGTCAACGTACAGTAACGACAGAAAGCCATTTCACGAGGCATCTCTGATGTCGAGAAAGAATAAAGGACAAAGTAGACTAGGGGGGTGGTACGGGGACGAGGTAAAGTGTCTTCCGTTTGACTTCGACTCTTTTCAGTTTAATGAACCGACGACAATTTATTATTAACCACCGATACACACACGTGTACACCCAAGTCGGTACAGGTTGAGAAAAGCTGGGGTACCTGTCATCGGCGGTCCGAGGAGACAGGTACCCTAAGAGGTCCGTTCTTATGATCTCACCCAACGGTAAGGGAAGAGGTCCCCTAGACGAGTTGGGTCCTAGAAACGATAAAAGTCGGTGGTCCTTTCGAGGCTTTCTGGCCGTACGGAAAACAGAGGACGTGACCGGCCGTCCAAGAAACTGTGATTGCGGTGAACCCTTTAATCACCGTCTCAGGCTTTATTTGGGCTTAGAGCGACTAGAATTTCTGGGGTGATACACGTTCCCCATCACAAGTCAGCGAGTCAGCACATACTGAGCGGTCCGAGGAGACAGGTACCCTAAACGGTCTGTTCTTCTCACCTCACCCATGAGCAAGGGAAGAGGTTCCCTAGAAAGGCTGGGTCTCTAGAAACGGTAGACTCGGTGCTCCCTTCGGGGTTCTTTCGGGCACTAATGAATTATGTTAAGAGGTTTTACATGGACTTCGTCTTTATTATTTCGTAAAAGGACTCCTGTAAAAGTATAGTAGAAGGGGGTTTTGGGACCTCCGGTTCGTCTCGTGGACGACCCGTCGCACTTCTGGTGTGTGCGGTGTGTGAAGGTTGAGGTAGGGATTTTATCGCCTTGCGCGCCGTCTCGTGCGTCTGGAAAGGAGTCGTCTCTCGCACTGCGACGTCTCTTCCGGTGAGTGAGTCCTGGGACGGGACTTCGTAGACCTCGACGGGTGCCGCCGTCCCCCGTTTGGGCGAAGGACCGAGAACTCGTCAGGGAGACAAGAGGGGACCGTGTAAGACAGGCAGACAAGACCGAGGAAGTCCCAAAAGACAAAACGAAGACCAAAAGAAAAAAAAAGGGTCATTAAGGGTCGTGTGGGAATTTAAAATGTCGGTCTAAGACAGGGACTGCGCTTCGTGTCCTAGCCACGGTGGTCTGGGTACATAAACGTCCGTCTGGTCGATGAGACGAAAGCTTAGTAAAAGTACGTCTGTCCATGACACTGAACGCGAGACAATTTTTACGTTTTCGAATTCTGGGGATTCGCGTCACTTTAGGAAATGGAAAATATGTTGGGGGACTAAAGACCGGGAGTTTTAGGAATTCTCCACAGTTTGTTTTACGAGATTTAATGAAGACTACACAGATGTGTTACATTACGAAAATTGTTGAAGTAGACAGAAGTTTTCTGACCGTCGAGAATTTCGTCCCTGAAGCTTTGAGAAGTAATCATCGTTGATCCTCATGTTGTACGTAAAATGTACTGGTGGATCACTTCTACGTTTTATGTGTGTATATTTGTTTTCAAAGAACGTTGTCATAAATTGGAATGAGACAGAATGTGACTATAAAAGATAGGGTAAAAAATTCACGACCATCTTTGGGTGATTTAATGATGTAGGGGTGAATGGTCAAACTTTTTTCCTACGGATAATAAGTAACATGTCGTTATGGTGAATTATCACTCTGACGTACCCTTCTCTTTCATGTATGCATGTCGGATTGTCTTGCGTGTGTAAGAATAAACCGTTCCAGACTTTTGCACGGACCGAACCAGGTATTTCTAGTATTCGGATACCTCGCTCCCTTGTTTCCAGTATGTCTGCCTTCTGAACGACTTGTTCTTGAGTCTTTCCTAATTGAAATTTTTGGTTCGCATTAATATGATCCTTGATCGTGACTCCCCTGTGACATTCGATTAGACGTCTGGAAGGGGACCGAGTCGGTCAGTAGGGTGTGCACAGGAGAGAGAGCAGGTCTCCGGTCGACTCCTGACGTGTAAGGTAAAGGAATAGCACGGAGTAGGCAGAGAAGATTAGTCACGTTAAACAAAGTTTACTGGTACTGTGAAATTTTTTCATGTAAAACACCTTACAGAGAGTTAAATCTAAACAAACTACAAAATAATGGTAATCTTATTACATTACGTGAAGATCGTTTTTGTGTGTTTTCACACAAAAACCTTCCAGAGTAAGACCTTCCAGACACTAGGAGTTGAAATGGAGGGTCTATAAGGATAATTAATCCAGTCCCATTTCCAAAGTCACCTCCTCCCGTACCGTTAGGGGACATCATAAGAACGGACCTCTTAGGGGAACCTGTCTCCTTGGACCGCCCGACGTCCCCAGGTACCCCGACGTTTCTCAACCTGCACGACTTACTGCTTCGTGTCGTGTGTTCCGAAGTTTTTAGATATGTCTTAATTCTTAAGACTACTGACCAGTTCAACTCAGTCGTCTTTACTGTTTTACCGGTCTTTTTACGTACAAATCATCCATTAGAACCCCTTTGTGATAAAATAAAATGCTACCGATAGTTTTGTAGTCTTGAAGTGTTCTATCGAGAGAAGGGAATCCTTTTTATTATGTCCGTTAGATCGAGAAGTTTTGCAGTCTTTACAAGACAGAAACGACTCTCCCTGGTCAACAGTACCGGTTAACTAGCACGGAAGGGTTTAGAAGATAAGGGAAAATCAGGGAAACTATAAATGTGGGTAAGACAGACTCAGTGCTTTTGAAGACCAGACATTACACTGATTATAAGACCCCTATAAAATTATTAGTGGTGCATGAAGTAAACATGTATGTGAGAGAGGAGGAAGGGTAGGGGACTTTTATGAAACAAAACGAGGTTGGTCCCCCTTTTTCGTCTGGGATTAGAGGTGAATAGTATCCTGAGACATTGAGAGGATACTTTCCGGGAAACAATTAATCTGAATAGAGTAGTCGTCGTCAAGAGACCGGTGCTACATTCTCGTGTTTACGCTTTACCGGGTCCGTGGTCGGAGGTGGTTCGAGAGTCCTCGTCGTCGTCCTGCCACCGTGGAGTGGGTACGTCGGGCCACTGGGTGCCCCTATAGTGAGGTGAGGGCAGGTAGACGACTTCTTGTGCCTAATAGACTTTGAGAAAACCCCCAAAGGTAGTTCTTTTAAGAGTTATGAAGCCATTCTATCCTCCTGATCCGGTCAATTCTAGGTCTAATCTTATAGACGGTCAAAGGGAGTGTCTTGATTCAGGACAGAACTAGTGTTCTATGTTTTAGTGTCAGGTAAATAACCGTTTATACCAGGTTGTATGAAGTGTAGACAGATGTCAATAACTCGACGTGTAGTTTTCTGTGTTGTAAGTTTCTTTTTGTACCTCTCATTGAGTATTTGAATTCGACGACTAAGTCCGGTACTCTTGAAATTACGTTAGTCAGACTTCCACGAGACCTCGACGTCGACGACTCGACCGCACGGGGTCTGGGTTCGAGACGTTGCCCCCTGGGTGTCGTGGCTCTTCGGTACGTGGTATCGGTTCTCGTCGGAGGCGGGGGAGTCTGGTCCCCTCTCGGGGTCGTCGTCGCCTCTGGGTCGTACCGGTCTTCGTTTATCATCATGCCACCCTTTTTGACCGGACTTCAAGAGTCTCCTTCGGCTCCTATAGTGACGTTCAGTAGCTTAATTCTAAGGAGAGAGAAGAGGTCAATTGACGATGGTCCAGTTCGTCTAGTTTTCTGTGGTAGGGTTTCGACATTATAGAGTGTCTGTCATAATACGTTAATTTGGGTACTGTGACACAAAATCGTCGCTCTAAGTCTCGATTTCTTTAGAGGGATCTTTCTCTCAAGTTGGAAAACGAGAGAGGTTATTGTGTACAAAAAGACTGGGGAGTACTTCGGAGGTTCGTGTTCAAGATAAATCTCTTGTTTGATTTGGTAAAAATTGAATACTTCTGAATGTATAGGTCCGGAAAAGGAGTCAATGTATTGGTGTCTTGACCATTGTTATTAAATAATGGTCCTTTTTTCTTTCTTTCTTTTTCACTCGTAGACGTACATAAAAAGTTCCAAACATGATACTTCGTTTGACTTGCCTTCCTCTCGACTTCGCCAAAGGAGCGACGGACCTCGGTAGACGGGCTATGTTTCGAGACGCACACGTGTCTTGCGACGAGAAGTATGGTCCTCGGATTTACTTTTGGGTGGGGTCGCGAATGTCAGAAGAAAAGGGAGATTGGGGTGTAAACTAATCAAATAACACGTCGATAAAATTCGAACCGCAATCCGATATTCATGGAACTCCTAATCAGTAAAAAGTTAAAGGACGTCGTGGGTTGGGTCACTGTATTTTGACTGTTCCAGTCATTCTGTGGCCGGTAGGACTTGGTTCATTTAATTTTGTTTAGTGTCGACTTTGGTGGACGTTCCCCGAACACTACTGACAGAGGATTTTTTGGGAGAAAATTATGAAATTCGAAGCACAGAAATCCAACTGGATGAGGGTTGTTACAGCCAGCGTCAAATAAGAAAGGGGAGTTCGATGAGTTCGGTTTATATGAGATAGGGATGTAAAAGGACTTACATTTAATACGGAGTTGCATTTTAGAATTAATTAGAATTAATTTTTTAGAATTTCATCTATCTATTCCGGAGTTAATGAATCCAAAACCTTTACCCTATTCATCTTTTTTCATAATTGGGAAATTGTCCGTCATTTATCATACCATGTTATCTCCCTTATTTTAGTCATAAAAATAGTATTGAAACATATCGTACAGTAGATATTTTTAATTAACTTAGTGATGCGACAACATGTGGAATTCGATTATATTATAACATTCAGTTGGTATAAAGTTAAAAATTTTCAAGACAAAAAGAACAGAAGGTTGTTCACTCTATTATATTCTTGCAACAAGTTTTTTCTAGAGTAGCTGAATTGGGTGGGAAAAGTATTCGGCCAGACGGAGTCTCTGAGTTTGGAGGGCCTGAACGACTGGCTCACTCCTGGTGTTCCAGTCACCGTTGTCCTCGGACCTCTGCGTCGATAGTGTGAGCCTTGTGCTCCCGTCGCACGGGAGACCCTGTAAAGAGTGAAATCGGGGAAACCCAGTAAACGAAGAGAGAGTTTCCTGTCTTCGTCCTGCGGACGGCAAGGGTCAAGGGAGCCGGGGAATGAGGTCTCGTGAGGGTCCGATCTCGACGTAGTTTGTGCCGGACGGGAGGAGGGTTCTGGGTGTCTCCGACGGATGCAGGGGCTCTGTCGCGACTGAAAAGTTTTGTTTCGACCGGGACCTGTCCGGACACCTAAGTCTGTTTCCGCGAAAACGGGTTTACGGAAAGTAAGAGTGGACATCCGAGCCGTAGGAGACGGGGGGACCCATCGTCCCAGGAGGAAGTCTCCGAACTAAGCCCAGGATTCCAAAAGTGTGACACATCGATCTTTATAAGGTCGAGTATGTCAGTCGGGACAGGTAAACCCTGAAATGTCGGATCCGTTGTGCCCCCGGCTACCTCCCGGCGCTCCGCCGTCAGGGGCTGGGGTCCCCGGTCGTCCCGCCGGACACCTTGTTCGAGCAATTTCGACGGGGAGGTTCGAGGAGCGCTTCGTCAAGGGGTGGCGTCCCCGGTCGTCCCACCGGACACCTTGTTCGAGCAATTTCGACGGGGAGGTTCGAGGAGCGCTTCGTCAAGGGGTGGAGTCCCCGGTCGTCCTGCCGGACACCTTGTTCGAGGAGTACACTTGTGTAGACTTGTACCTGTGTCGTAGGGGACCTGGTGTCATGTGCGTGGGAGTCTGTGTACGACAGTCTGCGTGGACCTTGGACCCTCTGAGTCCCTGACGAGTGACTGCGGAGTCTCTTACGTTCCGTATATGCTCACAGGGAAATCTTAATTTAGGAGTCTTTACTTGTTCGCACTAAGGATAGATGACCTCTCGAGGTCGAGACAAGTGGAAGAGACGCTCGGTCCTGGAATGTCCTGGGTCTCAAGTCAAGATGGAGTGGGATCTGAGGATTTTGGGCTTGCGTAGACGGATACAGACAGGATGGTCAAGTCGCATCTAGGAGGTTCTGTCGTTCCTCTGAGGGTAATGTCTTGACGTGGGTCGAAAGCGGATCGATCGGAGACCTGTCTTTTGGGTCCAATGTTGTCGCTGTCCTAAGGGGTGTCCCCTCTTTGGTGTGGGTGCAGGTGTTACCGTCCTTCGTCCCGATCTCGAGGACGATCCGACACGCGGCAGAAAAGTATGCTTACGTTTCCGCTCTCGTCGAGAAATTTCCTAGAACTTTACGACGAGAGAAACAGTCCCGTTACTGTGGGTTGCATCCTCGTGGCGTTATACATTCTGTTTACGATTGTTCATACTTTCCCCTTTAATTGTCACTGTGTTGTTATCGCCCTCTGAAATTATGGGGTGAGTGTGGATACCTGTCTAGTTGATTTGGCCTTTAGTTGTTTCTTCGTGTTTGAAATTTACTATGTTATCTGGTCAATCAGGATTAACTATAGATATCCTGTAAAGTGGGGTTTTGTTACTTAAAGTGGAAAAAGAGTTCACGAGTACCTTGGAAGAGGTCCTATCTAGTGTAGGACCCGGTATTTAGATTGGAACTATTTAAGTTTTTTTGTCTTCAGTAAGGTTCGTAGAAAAGACTGGTATTACGTAATTCTAATCTAGAGTTAATGTCTTCTTTTTGATAATTTTTAAGGTTGTATGCCTCCGACTTGTTGTGTGACGACTTATTGGTTGTTTAGTGTCTTCTTTAACTTTTTCTTTATTTTTAAACGTATCTTTGTTTACTTTTACTTTTGTGTTGTTGGGTTTTGGACACCCTGTGACATTTTCGTCACGATTCCCCTTCCAAGTGTCGTTATGTCCGTATGGAGTTCTTTGTTCTTTGTTCTTTTTTCAGTTTATTTATTGGATTGAGATGTGGATTTCGTTGATCTTTTCCTTCTTTACCTCTTGGGGTCCCAATCATCTTCCTTTCTTTAGAATTTTTAATCCCGTCTTTATTTACGTTTTCTTTGTTTTCTCTTGTATCGTTTTTAGTTGTTTCGGTTTTCGACCAAGAAACTTTCCTATTTATTTTAACTGTTTGGTAATCGGTCTGAGTAGTTCTTTGTTTCCCTCTTTTTAGTTTAGTTATTTTAATCTTTACTTTTACCTCTCTAGTGTTGTCTGTTGTGTCTTTATGTTTCCTAGTATTCTCTGATGATAGTTGTCAATATACGGTTATTTTACCTGTTGCACCTTCTTTACCTGTTTAAGAATCTTTTCATGTTGAAAGGTTTTGACTTGGTCCTTCTTTATTTTTTAGAATTGTCTGGGTAGTGTTCGTACCTTTAACTTTGACATTAGTCTTTAGAAGGTCCTTTGTCTTCGGGTGTAGGTCTACCGAAGTGTCGACTTAAGATGGTTTTTAAAGCTCTTCTCGATTGTAGATAGGATGAGTTTGCGAAGGTCTTTTAACGTCTCCTTCCATTTGAAGGTTTGAGTAAGATACTCCGGTGGTAGTGGGATTATGGTTTTGGACAGTTTCTACAGTGTTTTTTTCTTTTGATGTCCGGTTATAGTGACTACTTGTATCTACGTTTTTAGGAGTTGTTTTCAGATCGTTAGTCTTAGGTTGTTGTGTAATTTTTCTAGTATGTGGTACTGGTTCACCCGAAATAGGGTCCCTACGTTCCTAAGAAGTTATAGGCGTTTAGTTAGTTACATTAAGTGGTGTAATTGTTTAACTTTTTATTTTCGGTATACTAATAGAGTTATCTACGTCTCTTCCGGAAACTGTTTTAAGTTGTAGGTAAATACTATTTTTGAGAGGTCTTTCATCCTTATCTTCCTTGTATGGAGTTGTATTATTTTCGATATACACTGTTTGGGTGTCGTTTGTAATAGGAGTTACCACTTTTTAACTTTCGTAAAGGGGATTTCAGTCCTTGTTCTGTTCCCACAGGTGAAAGTGACGATGATAAGTTGTATCAAGACCTTCAAAACCGGTGTCGTTAGTCTCGTCTTTTTCTTTTATTGTCCTTAGGTTTAACCTTTTCTTCTTTATTTTGGGAGTGACAAACGTCTACTGTACTAGGAGATGTATCTTTTGGGATTTCTGAGGTGGTCTTTTAATGATCTCGAGTAGTTACTTATATCATTTCAACGTCCTATATTTTAGTTGTGTGTCTTTAGGGAACGTAAGGATATGTGATTATTACTCTTTCATCTTTTTCTTTAATTCCTTTGTTAAGGTAAGTGGTAACGTTGCTTTTCTTATTTTATGAATCCTTATATAGATGGATTTCTTTGATTTCTGGATATATATCTTTTGATATTTTGTGACTACTTTCTTTAGTTTCTCCTGTGATTATCTACCTCTTTATATGGTACAAGTACCTAGCCTTCTTAGTTATATCACTTTTACTCATATGATGGGTTTCGTTAGATGTCTAAGTTACGTTAGGGATAGTTCGATGGTCGCCATAAAAAGTGTCGTGATCTTGTTTATTAAAGTTCTAAACATACCTTTATGTTTTTTGGAACTTATCGGTTTCGTTAGAACTCTTTCTCCTTACCTTGACCTCCTTAGTTGGACGGACTGAAGTCCGAGATGATGTTTCGGTGTCAGTAGTTCTGTCATACCATGACCGTGTTTCTGTCTGTATATCTAGTTACCTTGTTTTATCTTTCGGGTCTCTATTTAGGTGTGTGTATACCTGTGGAATAGAAACTGTTTCCTCCGTTCTTATATGTTACCTCATTTCTGTTAGAGAAATTGTTCACCACGACCCTTTTGACCAGTTGGTGAACATTTTCTTACTTTGATCTTGTGAAAGATTGTGGTATGTGTTTTTATTTGAGTTTTACCTAATTTCTAGATTTGTATTCTGGTCTTTGATATTTTGAGGATCTCTTCTTGTATCTATCCGTTTTGTGAGAGACCATATTTAGTGTCGTCCTAGGAGATACTGGGTGGAGGGTCTTATGACCTTTATTGTCGTTTTTATTTGTTTACCCTAGATTAATTTTAATTTTCGAAGACGTGTTGTTTCCTTCGATATCCGTTCCACTTTTCTGTCGGAAGTCTTACCCTCTTTTATTATCTTTTACTTCGTTGACTGTTTGTTGATTAGAGTTTTTATATGTTCGTTGAATACGGCGAGTTAAGGTCTTTTTATTTACTGAGTTAGTTTTTTACCCGGTTTCTTGATTTATCTGTAAAGAGGTTTCTTCTGTATGCCTACCGATTGTTTGTGTACTTTTCTACGAGTTATAGGGAGTAATAGTCTCTTTACGTTTAGTTCTGGTGTTACTCCATGGTAAAGTGTGGTCAGTCTTACCGCCGCTAGGTTTTCAGATGTTCGTTATTTACGACCTCTCCCACACCTCTTTACCCTTGGGAGAATGTGACAACCACCCTTACGTTTGATCGTGTCGGTGATACCTCTTGTCACACCTCTAAGGAATTTTTTAACGTTTCATCTTGACGGAATACTGGGTCGTTAGGGTGACGACCCGTATGTGTGACTCCTTTGGTCTTGAGACAAATATTATCGGCCCTGTAATTTGTTGGATCTACAGGTAGTCGTCTACTTACCTATTCTTTCGACACCATGTATATGTGTTACCTCATAATGAGCCGGCAATTTTTCTTATGTAAAATTAGTCAAGATTACTCTACCTGCTTTGACCTCGGCTAATATGTCTCACTTCATTCGGTCTTTCTTTTTGTGGTTATGTCATATGATTGTGTATATATACCTTAAATCTTTCTACCATTACTATTGGGACATACGCTCTGTCGTTTTCTCTGTGTCTACATATCTTGCCTGAAAACCTGAGACTCCCTCTCCCTCTCCCACCCTACTAAACCTTCTTACCGTAACTTTGTACATATGATAGTACATTCTTTGCTTAGCGGTCAGATACAAGCTATGTCCTATGTCCTACGAACCCCGACCACGTGCCCCTACTAGGTCTCTCTACTATACCTCACCCTCCACCCTCCCCCCAAGTACTAACCCTTGAGTACATGTGGGTACCACCTAAGTACAATGACATACCGTTTTGGTTATGTCATAACATTTCGTGGTCGGTAATGTTTCCTCGTTAGGGCAAAGGGGTGTTAGAGTAATAAAGAGTCATTGACAAGGTCATCCTTAAGTAACATTGAATGTAATTCATGTCTCTTATTTAAAAAGTCACTCCTTTTATCTTCCTTTTCTTATTTCCTTTATAAGAGACAAAACTAGAGTCACTACCAATACGTCATATATACATGCATTTTCAAGTGCCTCGTCATACGAATTCTCAACATGTGCAAATAATAGTCTTCAAAGTAGACCTATTTTTCTAAAGAAATTTTTCTTTTCCCCCTAATTATTTTTGAAGGGTTGACTCCCTAGTTTTGTCCCAGAGGACGGAACGTCCACCTAAGAAAAGGCAGACTCGGTGGTCCTTTCGGAGTCTATCAGTGTTTAAGATGAACTCTACCGGACTCTAGTGGATTCTGTTCCGACCCGAAGGGACCACCGAGTCTACGATTTCTTAGACGGACGTGACGTCCTCTGGGTCCAAGCTAGGAACCCAGTCCTTCTAGGGGACCTCTTCCGTTACCGTTGGGTGAGGTCACAAGAACGGATCTTTTAAAGTACCTATCTCCTCGGACCACCCGACGTCAGGTACCCCAGCGTTTCTCAACCTGTACTGGCTCACTGATTGTGTAAACTCTGTTCGGACGATTGCTTCCCCGTAAAGTGTTCAATCACTTGTTCGTCTCGTTTGGGCGCCGAAATGGACAGTCGGAAGTAGTCCTCCGACCCGCCGTCGAGGTCCTCGACCAACACAACGTGTAGGTTCTGGAGGTGTCTCCAGGAAAGGTCGGAAAGTCCTTCGGACCGGTCGGCCAACACAGGACGGTCGTCAAAGGCCTCTGGTGACAACGTTTTGTCCGACACACTTGTCCCCGTCTCTCTCCGTTGAATGACTCCCTAGTGGACCCCACTTCCGGACTTTCACTTGCCCCGTCCTCCGTCTTTTAGTAGAGCGGTTCTTCGGATTTACGTGGCCTCGTTGACGTCTAAGTGCAATTCTACTCGAGTTTCAAACTCGAGACGTATAAAGTCACGAAAGGTATGAAGTTTTTCTTTCTTCTCCCACCCCTTTTGGTACTTTTCCTGATAAATTGTTTCGTCGAGATGAGTCACTTTTCCTCTTTACTCGAAGTGCCTTCTGCAGTTTCCGTCGCCGGAACAGAGCGGTCGGAGTGCTCCTCTGACCCTCCGACAGGCGAGGGCCCGTTTCAGACGCGGGTCCCGCGAAGACAGGTATTGTCTGAGACTTCTTTGTGTCGACTCGTTAAAAGTGGATGTCCTGGTTGTAAGTTGCTCCCAAGAGAACAGGTTTATTTGAATGGTTGCGGGTGACTCTTTCGCGATACGTGGAAGTCGACGTGAAGTGTCATTAATAGGTAAGGAGAGGAGTGAAGGGACTTAGACTAATGAGAATAAAAGAGTAACTAAAGTAGGACCTGGTTTCGTCTGAGGGAAGATTTCTCTTGTCTTCCCGAGCGACGTCGTAAAAGAAGACTCGGAATTTGTTCGACAACCCTTCACACTGACAAAGAAGTTACCCAATAGTTTTGACGTTATTTACTACTCAAACACAAGTAGTTTCACTTTAGACGAAATACTAGCGAACCCTGTCGTTGTCAACATCTCTTATTTCGCGTAGGACACAATTTGTGTCTTCGGACCCCTGACACCCCTTCGCTCCGACACTAAGTGTAGGCCCAGTGAACTTCGCTGTCGAGTGAGTGTGACTGCAGCTTCTTGATCAGAAGGAGTGGGCGGAGGACAAAATGTGGTAGAACTGGAGTGAGTGAATTTTCAAGAATTTCAGTGAGATTAAATGTCGGTATTGAAATAAGTGAAATTCATAGTTTTGCTCTTAGAAACGAGTGTTTCTACGATGGTTTGACAGAGTTGCACCACTGTGGCCCCCGGTGGCAATTCCTGTGTGGACGGAGACGCTCGAAATCTCCGACCTCCTGTTCTGTTCCGCAGGTCCTACCAGAAGTCGGTCAATGACGTCCCGGCCGGAGACCCTGCGGGTGAGATTGGCCATTGAGACCTAAACCAGGTGTCTCCTACCCTAATAGACAGAGAGAGAGAGAGTGTGTGTGTCTGTGTGTATATGTATGTGTGAAATGGGAATTTATCTTCCTATCGACATTCTTCTATCGTGTTAGAAATAGAGGTAAAAAGGTGCATTCTTTCTAAAGTACTGATGTCTTACTCATATGCACGATTACTGTCTTAAACAAGTCAGGAAAACCTCTTATTTGTCGAAGAAAAGGAAAGTTATGTAGAGACCAAGATTTATAATTAAAGACAAAACATTTGGGAAAGTGTGTGTAGTGAATCTGTTTGTTTCGAGCCTACAAGTTAGTCAAAGATTTCTTAGCGACAGAACCGGACCTATAATCTAGTTACTGTCCCGACTATGTTTCAGACGTTGATTTGTCGTGATAATAATTTACTCGTTTGTTATACATAACAATAACACGGCACACAATTTGTGTGTGTTTTTGTTTGCGACAAATGTAAAATACTGCTGTCTCGTAGACCTAAACGAAGTTTACTCGTAAACAAATCTAGAGGGTTCAGGACATGATCACGTCTCGTTTAGTTTCTAATTAATTGACCCCGTTTGACCTATTCTTTAGTCAATAGGACATAAATACATTAACAACCAAATGAATACAAACAACGTCGGACGGTACTGAGTCCCCGGGATTTGAGGTTATCCGACGTACACGACTTAGCCCCTCCAGTCTCGTCCCTTCTGTTTTTATCTACCTTTCTATTGTCCTGTTCTAAAAAAAAATTGTTTAATAAAAAGAGCAATCATCAGTGGAAAACAGTAAAAACGATGGAAGATTTTCTCAGAGAGAGAGAGGTGTAGTGTGTGTGTGTGTGTGTGTGTGTGTGTCTCGACTCTTTGTTTCATTTTCATTGACTCGAAAGTTTAAAGAAGATACTCTTCTGTCTGTACAATTCTGTTATCTGTCTTTCATTTCTAAGAATTTCTTAATTCTGATGTCTCCACTTGGTCGGTATAGCAGACGACTCAGAGACCTGTAAAGAAAACCGAATAAACTTTTCAAGGTGGCTCGTAGTCGGAGGTGTGTAGAAACGGTTCAGACCGATCTCCAGTTTCGAAGTCAGATGGACAGTGATGTGCTGTTTCATGATACTGAATTGCTATGGTGCTCTCCACTCTCTATGGTTTACTCCAAACTTTCATTTTAGGAAGTCCCCAAGTATTGTTGTTTAATTTGTGACTTGGTCCTTAAAAAGGTAACAAATAGAATAAATTCTAAGAGATTGAATTAGACACGAATTATGAGTGGCACGTCCTTCAAGTGTATAAACTAATACCGGTTATAGGTTTTGAAGATCGAAAGCCGAAAGTGTCTGGGTGAGTCCATGCAAAAGATTTGTCAAGGATTTACATTCTTATATGTTAAAGAAGAAACTAACCTTAAACCGAATTTTGTACCAAGTGTTCAGTTTTATTAATGTATGTTGTTTATTTTGAAGTTTCCTTTATTAATGTCACTTATTTTTTTTTTTTTCACATCAGTGAAATTGGACTTCATCCTACACTATTCCTTATTCCTTATTTCTTTTGCGTCCTTTCTTGTGTCATTGTGGTAAACATAATAGAGATTTCAGATTTTTTATCAGACCAAAGGTCTCAATGATAGGGTTTTACAGATATTTGGGTACATTCAAATCCCTCTTCTACAGACGGTAACCTTTTGGTTATTTGTGTATAAATATGTGAAAGTCAATTCCATTTCTCAGTTTACCGTATTATCGAAACAAAAGGTTAGACGTAAAAATGGCAATTATACTTTTAAAAGGGGTCCCAGAGTCTTCCACGGGACTCCGGTGACGGTGTCTGTTCTCCTTTCTCTACCGCCGTTACTTTTATATGTGACTGGGATTCTGAGTCTTGGTCCCTGAACCTTTATAGAGGAATACGTAATCTGTCATTAATACTAAGGACCTTTGTTCATTTGATTCGATTACCATTGAAATCAACAATTTACTTAACTGGTGAAAAAACTATTTAGACAATGACATAAACTACAGAGAATCAGTACCTAACAATCGAAAAATAGAAGAAAAATTTTATACACTTTACTGATCCGTGTTTTTTTAGATGTTGTCATACATTTGTAAGAAATTTTTTGTCTACTTGTTCAGACACCTTTCATACTCCGAACCTTGTTCCTAAAATCATCTTATTTTAAAAAACGATAATATAGTTGAAGAGTTAATTTTATGTCTTTTCTTCCGTAATAAAAGGTAAATCACAAACATATCCATGTATAACGAGACCGAAACTTCCAGATGGCTGACTGTGTGAATTAATAAAATAACATATCATCAGCTCCTCCCGTACCGTTGGGTGAGGTCATAAGAACGGACCCCTTAAGGTACCTGTCTCTACGGACCGTCTGATGTCAGGTACCCCAACGTTTCTCAGCCTGTGCTGACTCACTGATTCGTGCGCGCGCGCGCGCGCGTGTGTGTGTGTGTGTGTGTCTCAGTCTGTACCGACTCACTGATTCGTGTGTGAGAGAGGAAGAGTGTGTGTGTGCGCAGTTGGAGATTTTGTAGAGTAATTCCATCCGTTCACTTTCATGGGAAGTCGTATTCGTTTGTGATTTATTGTTTTGAAGAGATTCACTATTTTATCGGACCTTGAAACTGGGACTCCTCGGGATTCTTGGATCATTTGTGGTATTACTCATTGTCGAGTCAAGGAAACCTTTGTCTCTCCTCCCGCTCTATGGGTCTCGAGGCCCTCCCCGTCTGCGTCTCCCAAAAGATTCTCCTTTTCGGGATGCGCCAAGCCCTCCACCCAATCCGTCTTGCACGACGTCGTGTCCGAGACTCGTACTCTTAACAAGAATTTTTTTTCTAGTTGTCGTAAATCCCTGTCTTAAGTCTCTGGTCGTGTTGTGTTCAAGGTTAAGTCAGAGTGAACTCCCGAAGGTACCCTTGGTTAATCGTTAATGTAGAAAATTTATTTTCTTTTTATCTAAATGAGATACCGGTTAAGAGATCTTATTTAGATAAGTTCTATAAATGTACGTGGGTGTATACGTTTGGGGTGCGGACATGAGAATAAAGTTACGACTTGTGTCGTTCCAGGTTCCGACTATTTTATCTTTCTTGAACTCATCGCAGACTGAATTTCGAGTAACTTGTCTTTTAAGTGTACTTAAATGATCCTCCACATACTTCGCGGTGAGTATTTGCTAAAATATTTAAGTTTCGACATTGACAATAGTAAGAGTGTGGTCGATTTGAGACTGTGTAAGAATGTATTACATTAACTTCTATAATAATTTTATGGATCCAAACATATGAAAATACTGATTTCCGTTTAAGACGTGGACCGTTTAATGTGTCGTCGATATGGTCTAAAATACGTGACTTTACTCAATGGACAGTGTGACTCTCCGGTGTATGAGGATACATGACACCAGCAAGTCTTTTCAAACATAATAATGCAAGCCTTAATGCAATTTTCACTCAAAGTTAAATCACACACCTCTAATACTTTCAGATTAAACGAGGTTATGTACGAAACCCTGAAGTCCCTTTCAGATGATGTTATAAACACCTTTGACTTCATTTATACTGTGTCCCGTCATCACTTAAACGTATGTTCCACTCCTCCACTCGAACACGTGTTCACTCGACTCTTCTCACTCGTCCGACGTACCTTTAGGGCGAGGTCGTCACGGTCAGCGGTGACGGACTCCCGAGGTTCATCCTCTCACCCGAAGGGGTCCCCGCGTCACCATTTCTTGGGCGGACGGTTGCGTCCTCTGTGCCCAAGTTCGGGACCCCGCCCTTCTAGGGACCTCTTCCTCCACCGGGGGGTGACGTCATGAGAACGGACCCCTTAGGGTACCCGTCTCTCTTCTCGGACCACCCGATGTCAGGTACCCCGACGTCTCAGCCTGTACTGAATCGGTGATTTGTCGTCCTCGTCTTCATTCCTCTATGCATGTTTTTTCCCCCTTTTTATCTTCTCTGTCTCGGGTTTTATGTAAAAATTACTTGATTTGTAGTAAAGTCCCTTTTTGTGCTTTTGTGTCGACTACATTAATATCTCCGTGACCTGGAAGGTCGGTGTGTGGGAGTTGACTGAGGAGAGAGTCCACGTCGGGACCGTGAGTGTAGGCACAGGTGTGCTACGGCGCCGAGGAGACGACATCGGATGTGTCTGACTGTCGGGGTTCATGAAAGTCTCCCGCTCATAAGTCGTGACGACCTATAATTAAACGTAGCAAATAGAAATTCTATATCTTTTTTAAGAAAAAAGTTTTAATTAAAAATAACCTCACATCAACAAAGTTCTATATCTTCGTCCCGAAGGGACCACCGAGTCTGTCATTTCTTCGACGGACGTTTCGACCTCTGGGCTAGGGACCCAGCCCTTCTAGGGGTCCTCTTCCCGTACCGGTGGGTGAGGTCACAGGAACGGACCTCTTAGGGGTACCCGTCTCCTCGGACCGCCCGGTGTCAGGTGCCCCAGTGCTCCTCGGCCTGTGCTGACTCACTGAGTGTGTCGACCCCAACAAGATGTTTCGACAAAGGTAACACGTCGTTTCCCTTAGTCGATGAACATATGCGCGTAGGGGAGAAAAAACCTAAAGGAAGGGTACTTCCAGTGTGTGACGACTCATCTCAAGGCACACGACACGTGCTCCCAGAGCAATCGATGGAATATTTTTCAAGAGTGCGAGTCCAAATCTGTCTTAATAGATCTATTAAAAGTGTGTCTGGGATCTCACGAGATCCTTAACCGAAGAATGGAACTCTGTAGGTACATCCTGTCTATTAAGCCTTGACCCCTTTGCAGTTCGACCTGTTCAAGATCCTTCGCCCTTTTTTTGTTTTGGCTTGTGTAGTGGTAAGTTCACTGTGTCTCTGAGAAAAGTACATCTAAACAAGGACGCGGAATAGGAGGTAACAACCAAATCCAACCCTCGTGTTATGTGGGTAGACAAAGATTCGATGTCCCTTCACGTCTCTGGAGGATTGAATCGGGGTTCCAAAATTCAGTCTCTGACTCTACTTAGTGAGACGAAAGGCTGGAGAAGGGTAGGTGAGTGACACCGTGAGGAGAACAATATGTCGGATTTGAAATAGACCTTCTAATTGACATACTTGTCGTAACAAAAAAAATTTGAAAGTCCCAAGGAACCTATATCAGCCTACGCAGGACCGAACACGGAAAAAGTCAGGCACGATAAGTGACCTTCTCGTGAGGACTCCTAGTCTTTCCTGAAGGAGATGACTTTAGACCTTCGGAGGGAGTTTTGACACGTGTTTCACCGTGGTTCCCGAGACGAGGAGTGCACGTCATCAGAACTCTAGGGAAGACGAAAAAGCTTTTTGAATGTTCACAAGTCTCCGAGCAGAAGAGAACCGAAGGATTAGGCCAGGGTCGATTGACACTACCAAAACCTCCGAGCCGAAGGATTAGGCCGGGTCGATGGACACTACCAAAACCTCCGAGCCGAGGGATTAGGCGGGGTCGGTGGACACCACCAAACCTCCGAACCGAAGAGAGCCGAGGGATTAGGCGGGGTCGATGGACACTACCAAAACCTCCGAACCGAAGGATTAGGCGGGGTCGATGGACACTACCCAAACCTCCGAGTCGAAAGATTAGGTCGGGTCGATGGACACTACCCAAACCTCCGAACCGAAGAGAGCCGAGGGATTAGGCGGGGTCGGTGGACACCACCAAACCTCCGAGGAAGACCATGGCCCAGAGAAGAGGTCAGGGGAGTGAAGGTGCCAAGGTCCGTGGTGGAGACTCGTCTACAGGATGCAACTGTAGACATCAGGGCTGACGTTTAAGGACGATTGAACGTGCTTTGGTGACGTTATTGGACCTAATCACCTTTCCACCCAGTAGGGTGAGAAGGGGGTATACCCGTGAGCCCTGGGACGAAAGTGTAATTATCAGAGTGTCGAAGTAAAAGTAGTGAACGGAGAAGGTGATTTTTAAAGGTGACCTAGAGATGTCGAATGACATAGTCGAAGTTTCCAAGTGGTAGACTGAGGTTCGGTACGCAGGGTATTCGTGTAGAATGGGTAAGGGTCGTCGTTGGACACTCTCGTCTTGAGGGAATACGAGTAGATGGTTTACTTGGTGTGAGCCTAAGAAAGGAGAAGCTGTGGATAAAGTGCAAAGGACTGATCGGTTTAGGATATTGGGAAACCACTGGACGTCAATAGACTTCAAACCAAATAAAGAGGTAACTTTACTGTCAAGTCAAGTCAGCGAGTCAACATCGGCTGAAACACTGGGGTACTTAGCGTCGTGTGGTCCGGAGGGACAGGTAGTGGTAGAGGGCCTCAAGTGAGTCTGAGTACAGGTAGCTCAGCCACTACGGTAGGTCGGTAGAGTAGGAGCCAGCAGGGGAAGAGGAGGACGGGGGTTAGGGAGTGTCCTAGTCTCAGAAAAGGTTACTCAGTTGAGAAGAGTAATTCACCGGTTTCATGACCTCAAAGTCGAAATCGTAGTAAGGAAGGTTTCTTTAGGGTCCCAACTAGAGGAAGTCTTACCTGACCAACCTAGAGGAACGTCGGGTTCCCTGAGAGTTCTCAGAAGAGGTTGTGGTGTCAAGTTTTCGTAGTTAAGAAGCCACGAGTCGGAGGAAGTGTCAGGTTGAGAGTGTAGGTATGTACTGGTGTCCTTTTTGGTATCGGAACTGATCTGCCTGGAATCAGCCGTTTCAGTACAGAGACGAAAACTTATACGATAGATCCAACCAGTATTGAAAGGAAGGTTCCTCATTCACAGAAAATCAAAGTACCGACGGTAGTGGTAGACGTCACTAAAACCTCGGGTTTTTTTATTTCAGACTGTGACAAAGGTGACAAAGGGGTAGATAAAGGGTACTTCACTACCCTGGCCTACGGTACTAGAAGCAAAAGACTTACAACTCGAAATTCGGTTGAAAAAGTGAGAGGAGAAAGTGAAAGTAGTTCTCCGAAAAATCGAGGAGAAGTGAAAGACGGTATTCCCACCACAGTAGACGTATAGACTCCAATGACTATAAAGAGGACCGTTAGAACTAAGGTCGAACACGAAGAAGGTCAGGTCACAAAGAGTACTACATGAGACGTATATTCAATTTATTCGTCCCACTGTAATATGTCGGAACTGTATGAGGAAAAGGACAAACCTTGGTCAGACAACAAGGTACAGGTCAAGATTGACAACGAAGGACTGGACGTATGTCTAAAGAGTTCTCCGTCCGTCTCCCAGACCATAAGGGAAGAGAAAGTCTTAAAAGGTCAAATAACACTAGGTGTGTCAGTTTCCGAAACCGTATCAGTTATTTCGTCTTTATCTACAAAAAGACCTTGAGAGTTCCGTTTAACCATCACCAGTTCGTTCTCTACCGTTCCCACTTGCAGCTGTAAGATCCTTAGTCGTTTGATTTTACCTGACCTTACCCACTTAAATTGAGTCTACTGGTAATATAGATGATGACGTCCGTCCTTAGGGAGTCTTCTTTACCTCATCGGTAATACCAGTTGTTTTCTCAGGTTTTACGTCATGAACCCACGTTAGAGTTTTTACTGTCTTACTAGAGACAAGCAGAGGTTCCGTTTGGTAAGGTATAGTGTCAATAGGTTCAGATACGGGGTTGGTCATTTCGACTTCTTCGACTTCGACTTGCCAAAATACTTCTGGATGTTCTGGAAAATCTTGATTGTGGGTTTTATCTACAGGAAAAGTAATATCCCCTGACCTTACGTTTTCATCCTTCAGTTCTTTGTGGACCTCATTGTCCTTTTAAACCGGAAGCTTACGCCTTACTTCGTCCCGTTTGTGATTATCTCAAAACGGTTCTTTTACGTGACCAGTATCGTTTGTGGGAGAAGGTTGTTGTGTTCTCTTCTGAGATATGTACCTGTAGTGGTCTATCAGTTGTGGCTTTAGTCTAACTAATATAAGAAACGTCGGTTTCAACCTCTTCGAGATATGTCAGTCGTTTTTGTTCTGGTCCTCGACTGACACCGAGTCTAGTACTTGAGGAATAATGGTTTAAGTCTGAGTTTGACTTCTTTCGTCCCTTTTAGCGATCTGGTAAGTCCATACTGGATTTAGTTTAGGGAAGACTAATATGTCACCTTCACTCTTTATCTAAAGTCCCGGATCTAGACTGTCTATCTCACGGACTACTTGACTGTCATTTAAGTAATTTTGGTTTTTTTCCTTTTCCTTTCTTTCTCGAGGAGAGGAAATCGTCAGGACACGACGTGCTGTATCTCCTGTTCACGAACTGTTTGTGGACAAGTCGCACGTCATCATTTGTGAGCAAAGGTACGTCGACAGGCTGCCCTTCCCCATCTTTAGAAGTAAGTGAAATGGTTTGTACGTGGGTATACTGGAAAAGAAAAAAATCTTGACGACACTAGAGGCTTCAGATTCCTCCGTGGGAGTAACTTACGTGTGTCGAGAACGAAGCACCACCGGGACACTACCTATGACGTCCGAAGAGGACGCCCCTCCGGGAGACAACCACCCCGTCTAGACTCCGGAACACACCTAGGTATTATCTGGACGGAAGGGGAAAGTGAGAGGTCTACGTGGTAGCAGTGTTCGCCGGGTTATTTGTCAAGTGCAGGGTAGCGCGGGGGGGCGGGGGCGGTTGTTGTAGACGAGAAGTTCGGCTTCTCACTTCTCGGGTAGGGGCCCCCCTCACTGAATAAGTCTACAGTGCTGCCCTCTTTTTGTCCGGTCCCGACATTCACGAAGGAAAACCAGCGAAATTTAGGGTTGTCGTAAGAGGAGAGGACTAAAGACAGAATCGTTTTGGACTGTGGACAAAGTGACTTACTCCTTTCTCCAGTTTCGGCCCTCCTTCTGTTCTCGTGACGTGACTCGCTCAAGAGCCCCGGTCCAGAGCAATGTATGGTAATCTTCGCCGTACCTCACGAAACTCCTGCGTCGGCGTCTCCGGATCACGGTGGTCGACCAAGGCGAGCGTCACGTCTTGGAGTTCCGGCGACTTTTGGCACCGCAGGTCTAAGGGTTCGACCAACAGAGCGTCCAGCTCGACTCACTGTACCCCCTCTTTCAGGTGAGGCAGGCGGTGATCAAAGGATTAATCCAAGTCAGAACTCTCCTTTTCCTGTGTTTGTCTCTGATATTGGTTTCCGTTACGACATTTATGTTCGGTGGGGAATATACACTGGTTGTCCTCCCGGAGTCCGGAGTGACAGTGTCGAGAGGTAGTAAAGAAATGAGAGTCATAGACGAGAAGGAAGTGATCGATCCAGGGGACCGATAAGGGTCGATGTTAAGGTACTCCAGAATTGAAACGTTGATATAAGACTTTACGTTAAATCTGGTAATTATCGGACCTTCTTTTCGTACGTATAACTAAAAATAGAATTAAGTAAAGTTCCCCCCTTTTAGTAAATTTGTAAATAAAGATTCTTAGACCAACTTTCTTATGTTCTTTGTTTTGGGTCCTTTGGGACGATTTGTGCGCGTCGATGTGACTCATAAATTCCTTCCTCTCCTATTCGCTCGTCCATCTACTCGTCGGTATTTCCTGTTTTGATTGTCCACTCGAACCCAATTTTTTTTTTTTTTTTTTCTTACCCCGGTGGATACGTGGTCTTTGTCCGCGCATTCGGATAGACTTAAAAGTATCGACCAAGGTCTGGTTCCTAGTTAATGGTTTTGACAGAGGTAGAAATTTTGTGACGAACTTTTTCGTTTCGCGTCCTTTATGACTATAAGCCGTGCATCCTAAGTGACGCTTGCGTGTCTTGTTTCCTAGCGCTACCCCGGGTCGCTCACGCCCCACGTCCCTTTCGGACCGTCTCGGACCAAGTATTTGTGACCACTCGAGTGCCTGGGTGCACCGGTGCCTGCTCCGCGGTCCCTCTATCCGATCACCACTCCCCTGCTCCTTAGTCACGTTTTCGTGTAGATCAAAGTTTCACCTCCTTTTGTCTACTCGAGAGGTCCGGATCAAACGGTCCGATGCGGGTCGAGGACATGTTTGTTTGTTTGTTGTCTTCGAGGATGAGGAACAATGTTTCGCTTGTCTCGCGACTCTAGCACGTGAACCAATGTTTCGTAATTATACTCTCCTCCTTGAATCTTTTTTCAGTTCACAAGAGACGTCACGAAAGGTCGGGAACCTTTTTTATTTTACTCTCATTGATTTAAAAATTTTAAATTTTTTATTTAGATTTTTTTATTTTACTCTCTTGACTTGATTTAAAGATTATCGTCATAGTATTTCGGTAACCTTGAGTTCCTCCTTCCTGTTCTGTCGGTTCTCGATTCCTAAACAGTTTGGTGCTCCTGTCGTACACCGAGGAAGTTTACAGGGACTCTAAATTTTAATAATAAAAAACGAGGAAGAGAAAAGACAAGGTCCAACATTTTTTGACCGAAGTTGAGTCACCAGACGGATAGAGA
This sequence comes from Capra ibex, assembly GCA_006410555.1. Lineage (NCBI taxonomy): Eukaryota > Metazoa > Chordata > Mammalia > Artiodactyla > Bovidae > Capra > Capra ibex. The sequence goes on along the minus strand of SJYO01012962.1, from coordinate 2,784,934 downwards.
TTTACGAGTGATCTAATGATCTTATACATGTGTCTCAGTGGAATCAAGTCAGCGAGTCAGCACAGGTTGAGAAAAGATGGGGTACCTGACGTTGTACGGTCCGAAGGGACAGGTAGTGGTTGAGGGTCTCGAACGAGTTTGAGTACAGGTAGCTCAGTCACTACGGTAGGTTGGTAGAGTAGGAGACAGCAGGGGAAGAGGTAGACGGAAGTTAGAAAGGGTCGCAGTCCCAGAAAAGGTTATTCAGTCAAGAAACGTAGTTTTGGGTTTAGAGGAAAACCTATGTTCCCTGCTGTCCTTGACTTTTGACGGGACACAAGAGGGCTCAGATACGAAATTTAGTGGAAGTGTTACGTGATTAGAGTCGGATGGGGGTTGGGACGTGACATAATTGTGGTTGTGTTAATATCCCGACTAAATTACTCTGTTTTCTCTTAAATATTACTGTCCCTCCAATAACGGTGATAAGTGAAATTTAACAGTTCAGAATAGTCCTACGTTTATAGTTTTCCAAAGTCCGAGTGTACTATTATACTGATGAAGTCTACTCGAAAATTTCTCCGTTTTACAACACTCTTAAGGAAAGGTTATTGGAGGAGTCAATTGTCTCGTAAAATAAATAAAAGTAGTTATGAGTGACTCGTAAATAACACACATCCAGGCGTCACACTTTTACAAGATCAAGGTCAGACGACGACTTGTGAAATGTGTATACTGGAACTCGGTAGTAGATTCGGAGGTCCTTCGGAGTGACATTGGACCTGTACCTCCGACTGCGGAAGGAACAGGATGTGCCACGGCTCGTTACTCCCCCTGTGTGGACGGCCATAGGACGTGTGCTTTCCCCGGTGCCCCTGTCCTGTTCGTGTTGGGGTCCGACACGCAGTCATTCTCTGCTTATTCTATTCCCCGCACGGTTGTCTGAATCATTAAGTTTGGTGTATACGAAATTTTACACTTCGGTCTCCTAGGTTCAGACACTAGCCACAGTACCACCACCAAATCAGCTGTTCAGCACAGGTTGAGAAAACACTGCGGTACCTGACGTCGGGTGGTCCGAGAAGACAGGCACCCTAAAGGGTCCGTCCTTATGACGTCATCCAACAGTGAAGAAAGAGGTCCCCTAGAAGGGGTGGGTCCCTACTTTGGGGACAGAGGACGTAACAGTCCGTCTAAGAAATGGCTACCTCGATGGTCCCTTCGGGCTAGTTACAGTATTTACTCCATATTTTGTATCTCTGCCCAGCCTTTTACGATACCCTCTCCTTCCTACAGTAGACTTGGGGCTCTCGTCCGTCTTAAGTGACCTGTATTTGCCCTCTTCGTTCCTCAGGTTCCCCTCCTCGATTTACCGGAAACCTGAGAGTCCGACTCCAAGTGCGCACACACGTCCCCGGGGAGTCCTCGTGTGTGGCTCACTCTCCTCACTCTTGTGTCTGTACTCGACCCGCTCAGGTGTGGTAAATAGTTCGTGCCCCGGACGACGCGTGATTGTGACGCCCAAGTGCCTGTGTCCGAAGGGACCGCCGAGTCTGTCGTTTCTTGGACGGACGTCACGCCCCCGGGTCCAGCCTGGGGACACAGACCTTCTGCGGGACCTCCTCCCGTGTCGCTGGAAGAGGTCACAAGGACGGGCCTCTTAGGGTGCCTGTCTCCTCGGACCACCCGATGTCAGGTACCCCACCGTTTCTGAACCTGTGTCGACTCGCTGATCGGGTAAAAGTGATGTCTCTGAGTCCGATATGTTTACTCTCGTCACGAAGAGTTCAATAGATCCTCCTTCCTGGATAAAAGGGTTGGAGATTAGGGAGTACCTGTCTGTACGTGTGTGACCCAGTGTCGCGAGGTGTGTTCACCGAACGGTGCATCTCAAGCGGTCGTGGGCCGGATTACACGAGGGACATGTCACTTGACGCAGACGAATGCACCCAGATGCACTTATAACACCGTTACCGCTTACAAAGGTTCTATAATTCAGAGTTAATGATATGGATAGAGAAACAAATTTTTTTCAACGTTTATCAACCAAACGATCGTGTACGACCTCCTGGGGTGAGACCTGACTTGGTATGAATCTTGGAGTAGGAGTTCCCTAAGTGTCCGATCCCCGAACTTTGATCTTTACTCTCGAATTCATAGAACTCAATCTTTTGATTCCAAGACTCACTCCGACACGAACTCTCCGACATGTCACCGTCGTCTCTCGTGTCTCTCCTCCGCTCTCGTCGTCGCTCTTCTCTCTCGTTCCCGGTCTCTCGCCCTGACCACGGGTTCTGTTTGACTATACTATCGTTCGTGGACCCGCCGTGTGATCTTTTGTGTCCGTGTTTAGAACACAGACCTATTGGTCGCTTCAGCCTTTTGAGTCGTCCCCGGTGTCCTGACCTTTTGCAGTCAAAAGTAAGGTTAGGGTTTCTTTCCGTTGCACTTTCTTCCCAGTTTGATGCCGCGTTGACGTGAGTAGAGTCTGTGATCGTTTTATTACGAGTTTTAAGAGGTTCGGTCCGAAGTCGTCGTCCACTTACCTCTTGAGGGTCTACGAGTTCGACCTAAATCCTTCCCGTCTCCTTGGTTTCCAGTTTAACGGTTGTAGACGACCTAATATCTTTTTCGTTCTCTTAAGGTCTTTTCGTAGATGAAGACGAAGCAACTGATACGATTTCTGAAACTGAGACACCGAGTGTTGTTTGACCTTTTAAGACTTTCTCTACCCTTATGGTCTGGTGGACTGGACGGAGAACTCCATTAGACATACGTCCAGTCCTTCGTTGCCAATCTTGACCTGTACCTTGTGTCTGACCAAGGTTTAACCCTTTCCTCATGCAGTTCCGACATATAACAGTGGAACGAATAAATTGAATATACGTCTCATATAGTGCACTTTACGGTCCGACCTACTTCACTTTCGACCTTAGTTCTAACGACCCTCTCTATAGTCATTGAAGTCTATACATCTGCTGTGGTGGGAATACCGTCTTTCACTTCTTCTTGATTTCTCAGAGAACTACTTTCGCTTTCGAGTCAAGTCAACGAGTCAACACAGGCTGAGAAACGCTGGGGCACCTGACGTCGTGCGGTCCGGAGGAACAGGTAGTGGTTGAGGGTCTCAAATGGGTTTGAGGACAGATAACTCAGCCACTACGGTAGGTTGCTAGAGTAGGAGACAGCAGGGGAAGAGGAGGACGGGAGTTAGAAAGGGTTGTAGTCCCAGAAAAGGTTACTCAGTCAAGAAGTGTAGTCCACCGGTTTTATAACCTCAAAGGCGGAGTTGTAGTCAGAAAGGTCACTTGTGGGTCCTAACTAGAGGAGATCCTACCTGACCAACCTAGAGGAACGTCAGGTTCCCTGGGAGTTCTCAGAAGAGGTCGTGGTGTCAAGTTTTCGTAGTTAAGAAGCCACGAGTCGAAAGAAATATCAGGTTGAGAGTGTAGGTATGTACTGGTGACCTTTTTGGTGTCGGAACTGATCTACCTGGAAACACCTGTTGCGTCACTTTCACTTTCTCCTCTCACTTCTTCGACCGGATTTTGAGTTGTAAGTTTTTTACTTCTAGTACCGTAGGTCAGGGTGATAAAGTTCCCTTTATCTACCCCTTTGTCACTCTCTGAAATTAAAGAACCCGAGATTTTAGTGACATCTACCACTGACGTCGGTACTTTAATTTTCTACAAACGAGGAACCTTCTTTTTGATACTGTTTGGATCTGTCGTATAATTTTTGGTCCTTAATGAAACAACTGTTTTCAGACAGATCAGTTTCGATACCGAAAAGGTCATCGGTACATACCTACACTCGCAACCCAGTATTTCTTTCGACTCGTGGTTTCTTAACTATTAAAACTTGACACCACAACCTCTTAAAAGAACTCTCAGAGAATCTGACGTTCTAGTCTGGTCAGGTAGGATTTCCTTTAGTCAGGACTTATAAGTAACCTTCCTGGCTATGATCTCGACTTTGAGGTTATGAAACCGGTGGGCTACCCTTCTCGACTGAGTAATCTTTTTTAGGACTACGACCCTTTCTGACTCCCGTTCTCCTCTCCCCCTGCTGTCTCCTACTCTACCAACCTACCGTAGTGGCTGCGCTATCTGTACTCAAACTCATTCGAGGCCCTCAACCACTACCTGTCTCTTCGGACCGCACGATGTCAGGGGTCCCGACGTGTCTCAGCCTGTGTTGACTCGCTGACTTGACTTGGTTACTTCACCACGATAGCCGTTTTTATCCCTGGGTCCCCTATCTTGAACGACTTATTTCTCTCTTTCACCAGTAAATATCGGTACACCTACTTGGATCTGAAACAGTATGTCTCACTTCAGTCTTTTTGTGTATAACATATGATTGAGTATATATACCTTAGATCTTTTTACCATGATTCCTTAGACGTCCCGTCCCCGTCTCTGTGTCTACATATTCGTCTGGACACCTGTGTCTCTGTCCTTCCTCTTCCGCCCTATTTGACTCTCGTCACGACTGTACTCGTGACGGTGCGCATTTTCCGCGTCGACCCTCGGCGGCCCGCGTCGACCCTCTGACGAAGCGCGTCGATCATTGTCGGCCCGCGTCGATCATTGGCGGCCCGCGTCGACCCTTGGCGGCCCGCGTCGACCCTCGGCGGCCCGCGTCGACCCTTGGCGGCCCGCGTCGACCCTCTGACGAAGCGCGTCGATCATTGGTGGCCCGTGTCGATCATTGGCGACACGCGTCGACCCTCTGACGAAGCGCGTAGATCATTGGTGGCCCGTGTCGATCATTGGCGGTGCGCGTCGACCCTCTGACAAGACGCGTCGATCGTTGGCGGCCCACGTCGATTCTTGGCGACACGCGTCGACCCTCTGACGTCACGCGTCGATCAATTGACGGCACGCGTCGATCATTGGAGGCGGCACGCGTCGACCCTCTGACGACACGTGTCGACCCTCTGACGACTATCGGGTCCCTCGAGTCGCGTCACGAGACACTGTCGGACTCCCACCCCACCCCGCCCCCGTCCCCCTGTCTCTGACTTTTCCCTCCCTTGTGTGCATATGTATATCGACTAAGCGTCGTCTTTGCTTGTGTTGTAGTGTTTCGTTAATATGAGGTTAAATTTTTATGTACTTTTTTGTAATTTGACAAAGTGTACATTAAACCAACTCACACAGTTTTCTGCTTTCGTTCCACTTTATAGGACAACCGTCGACTTCACCTTAACTAGGATTCTGCTCTTTCTTCCCAACCTCGTTCTACTTAAAAATGGTGTCTCTGCCCTCCATTGTTACCCCAGGGCGCTCGTGTCCGTTGGTTGGGAGTTCCGTCTCTTCTCTCTCTCCTCACTAGTTCCTCTCTTTACATTGTAGGTCTCAAACCTCTTTTCCGCTCTTATAAGGGATGTGGTATCTTTTCTGTCATAGTCAGAATTTATACAGTTACACTCTTTCTCATTCTAATTTTCTTTTTACTAATGAAAATTAAACTGCATGACCAAGGTAGACTTCCTAGTCTTTACGTTAGTGATCTTAGTCGGGAGCCGAGTGTCTCTGATTCACTCTGAGGAGAATTTAGTGGGGTGAGCGAAGTTGTACTTTATAATTCCGTCTTAGTGTTCGTTTAGACTGGTCTAAGGGTAGAAGAGTCGAGTCGTCAGACCTCCCTTCGTCAATGAGTGCTAGTAAGTTGTAAATGTCACATATTTTCAAATAAGACCAAAGATTTATAGGACATTGAATAGAATAGAAAAATTTTTCTGGGTTAAACTCGATTTTTAAACTTCTTAAATGTTTTAATTATTCTTGTCGACGAAGGTTTGTATAATCTAACTAGAGCAGACCTTCGACTAAGTGTAGTTCCTTTTACTACAGAAGGAGGGATTGTCCTCCATTGAATGTTTAGGAGAGAGTACGAACAATGGTCACTCGTTACACTGGTAACAATTTAGAGACCCACCGAAAAATAAATTTTCTCGAGTTTAGGAACTTGTGCCTCCAAAAGATTTGGGGCAACACACACACGACACCCACGAGGTCAGTGACGTCCGCACACTGAGACACTGGGGTACCTGGCGTCGGGCGGTCCTAGGGGACAGGTACCTCAAAGGGTCCCTTCCTACGACCTCCCCCAACGGTAAAGAAGGAGGTCCCCTAGAAAAGTTGGGCCCCTAGCTTGGGTGTAGAGGACGGAGAGGACGTGACTTCCGTCTAAGAAAACGGTGACTCGGTGGTGAGTCTCCGTTCATTCCCATTGTTTAAGTCTTTCTTTCAATTCTTCTGTTGCACAAGTCGAGGGATAGGACAGTGGGAAATTTTTCGAGAGTTTCAATCTCTTAGGCAATGGTAAACCAGAGGGACTTGATTCTTGACATGCAGACGTTTAACGATCGCATAGGGGTCCAGACTCCTTTCTACTTCGTTTGGTGAAGAGACGCCCTGACCTTGCTTACCCAGGGGCCCGGTTCGGCCTTCTTCCCTCTACTTGCCCTTCGTTTTTCCGTTACGACGACGAACCACGACTACCCGAACCTGTCCGGGTTCCCTTCCGGACCGCGGTAGCGGGCCCTCCGTTCGTCCGTCTCTTTGCCCTTTTAGGTTTCTCCCCTCTTCCGCGGTTCTTAGTGTCGTCTCTCCCAGTGCTCGTCCTCAAGAGTGGTCCACTACTCTCGTCGTGCCTCGTAGACGACTCCCTCTCCCCGTAAATGAGAGAAGGAAGGGTTTGAGATCCTCAGTACGACAATAACTGGCACTAGATCTCTACTCTTATGTCGACGTGTCTTTGTAATTTGTAGAGTGGACTCTAAATTACACGAGCGGCGAGGGACCGATTACCCCTAATGACAAGTCAGCGATTCAACACAGGTTGAGAGACACTGGGGTACCTGGGCGTCGCGTGGTCCGGAGGGACAGGTAGTGGTAGAGGGCCTCAAACGAGTTTAAGGACAGGTGACTCGGTCACTCCGGTAGACTGGTAGAGTAAGAGACAGTCGGGAAAGAGGAGGATAGGAGTTAGAAAGGGTCGTAGTCCCAGAAAAGGTTACTTAGTCGAGAAGTGTGGTCCACCGGTTTCAATGACCTCGAAATCGAGGTTACCCCTTCAATGAAAGTAACTTTTTATAGTTTAACCCGTTCAATTATAATTCGGGATTTGGGTTATACGACAAAACGTCCTTGAGTTTCGGGTAGGTATACATTTCATATATGTTTTTATGTAGATACTACATTCGTTCCTATACAACCACAAAAGTCAACCTCAAATCACACTAGTCTTAAGTTTTACGTGCAAGGGACGAGAACGTTTCCCTACTCTCCCCTCCGAGATCGGTTTGAGTCCGGATTGTTTTCTACTGCTCCCAATGTAAAAATATTTCTTGTCATTTGATTCCCTTCTCGGTAGGTCTACCTCTCTCTCCTTTAATTTGTTTAATTTATTTATTGATTAGATTACTTATATAATATAATTCCTTCGGTTCCTTCCCTTTTTTTTCTTTCCTCTCCTCGAGCTACTACAGTTCACGGAGCTCGGTGTCTTTCCCTCCCACTGCCCCTCGCCTTAGCTGGACCGAGAGTCCTTGTACTAAAAGTAAGTGGTATCTGTCGAAAGAGACTGAACTACCACGATGATTAATTTCGACCTGAGTTTGGACGTTTTAGTTGATTCTGGAAACTCTATCTGCCAGTGAGTAACTACTCCCCTTTTTTTTTTAAATTCTTCAAAGTCCCAAGGGAGACTCCCTTTTGTCTTTTCGCCCAGGATTGACGTTGATTGGTCGAACGAACAGATCTGTCTTCTTTCGGTTTTCTCCCCGGTGTTGGTTGCAGCGTCTGTCTTCGGTTGGCGAGTTTGCCCTGTCTAAAGAAATTCCACCAATGGAGTCTAGGTGTACGAATTACACTCCGTAAAAAGAATTTCGGACATCGGCTTCGCAGAGGTACGTCAAAGGTCTGTATGTTTCGAATAGGTGTCGACAGTCGAAGAGGTCGTGGAGACCTTTCAGTCACTTAAGTAACTTTCTTTCTGGTTCTATTGATTCGACTACGTACAAGAGGTTGAGTCGTCCTTCCCAGACCTCTTTCAAAGGTAGGTTGTTTTTACAGACATTCGATCGTTTCTTTTGCATTCTCAATGTTTCTCTTGCGTATGTGAAATGTAGAAATAATAATTGCAAGTTCAACGCATTCATATCTAGGAGAATGGTCTTTTTCCTTGATATAACGTGAGAGGAAACGTTTTACGATTCCCGTCCCGGACTCCACTATTATGTGGTCTCTCTTTTCTAGTCTCTGTTCGTAGAATTAGAAAATAACTTTTACTTTTAATCCTGGTTAAGGGACTTGGACCTGTCCGCATTTACCCTTGTGTCGTTCGACTGACGTCACAGTTAGTCGGATCTATGAGTAGAAAGCAACAATAAAATTTTTAATTCTAAGACATGAAAAGAGGATTTTCTTCATGTTTATGACTCTATAGTGAAAAGTAGACATGTAGGTAGGAAGAAAGACATATTTACTTTTCTTTTTACATAGGGTATTATAAAAGGATTATAACCATTATTTCTAAAAAATCTATTATCCTAAATCCCTCGAAGATTTTATAAATGACAAAATAAACGATATCATAAAGTATCATAAATATAGGGACCATTTCTTGGACGGACGTTACGTCCTTTGGGTTCAAACTAGGGACCCAACCCTTCCAGGGGACCTCCTCCTTTACCGTTGGGTGAGGTCATAAGAACGGACCTCTTAAGGTACCTGTCTCCTCGGACCACCCGATGTCAGGTACCCCAACGTTTCTCAGCCTGTGCTGACTCGCTGAAGTGAAAGTGAAAGTATTACTCGTACACATTCTAAAATTCATCAAAGTGAATTATTTTGACCTTCGTATATAATTTTTTTTTTTTGATTAAAGATTCGGAATCTTAAGTTGTATTGAGTCCTTTACTCTTTCATTGGGGAGGCGGATATAAATCTGTGTAAGTAGACATCCCTAGTGACCAAGATTTATTCCTAGAAAAATAAAAAATTGATCTAAGAGCTTCTTCGATGTTTTACTTGAGATGCGTTTTCGCACTAGAGAACTAAACCCCGTCTCCGTGGATGCTGGTCGTGTCGTGCGGTCGGAGGACACGCTACCGGGGTCGCTCCACAGGACCCGCCCCGGAGCCCCCGGGACGTCCCTCCGACCACCTGGATGAACGTGTAGCGAGGGTGCCGCCGGCCCTGTCGAGCCTCCCGTAACGTGCTGTGCAACTCGAGTCGGTCCCAGCCTTCTAACGTCTGACGATCGCCCTTTAGGGGATTTACCAATAACCTTTCCAACTCTGAGAAGTTGAACCACTTGGATAGTGTTTTTGTTTTGTCTTTCCTTTCTGGCTACAGTGTCTGCGCGTTGTCGTGCACCGAAGTCGTGACGGAGTCTCTGGGAGATCCGACTGAGACTGAGTCGCCTCGTCTCGGGTGTGTCCCGTTCGACCGTGTCTCGACCACCGCGTAGACGTCTGAGACTCCGACCACGCGGTGGACTCTCTTGCCGAGACAAATTTCGTCCGCGGTGAGATTTCGTTCCGACTCGTAGACTCCTCCACCCGAACGACCTCACTCCGAAAGTCGAAGGGGAACCGACCGAAGTAATCGTGGACACACTCATTGTCTCTCCTTCCTTTTCAAGAAATCCTAAAGGGTCTGTGCACCTTTTGGGTTTGGACTTTATTACTTTTTGAAGGGTCAGATAGTTTTGGTGTGAGCGAGACGCCACGGGTCGAGACGTCAAGCTTCGACTTCTTGGTCGGCGGTGAGGAGTAGAGTCAGGGTGTGAGTTAGGACGTCCGGTGTGTCGGAAGGACCTCCTGGAGACGAGTGGGGTGAGATTGGTGTGAAAGGAGTGACGGAGAAGGACGACAATGACAACTCAGTGAGTCAGTACAGACTGAGAAACCCTGGGGCACCTGATATCGGGTGGTCCGAGGTGACAGGTACCCTAAGGGACCCGTTCTTGTGACCCTACCCGACAGTAATGGGAGAGGTCCCCTAGAAGGGGCAGGTTCCTAGTTTTGGTACAGAGGACGCAACGTCCGTCCAAGAAGTGGTATCTCGGTGGACCGTTCCGGTGTCGAGAGAGGTCTGAAAGAGAGGAAAGAGGACGGATGGCGTGTCAGTCCGTAGTGTCTAGACCAGGAGCAGTCAGAGAAGAGAGAGAAATGGGACGGAAGGAACCGCGACAAAGGGACGTGGCACCTGTTACGAGAGATTGGGCAGTGTCGGGGAGAGGAGAGGGGACTGGACGGTTGTCGTGGAGGCCGGGTTTTGACTTGAATGGTAGAAATAGGGTCTGGTCGTGAAGGAGGACAAGATAAAAACAATTACCGAGAAAGTAAAAGAGTCAGCAGGTTCGTTAATTTCGTTAAGTTCTTCAGTAGAGATTTAAGAGTGCAAACCGAGAAACGGTTGGAGATGGGTAAAAGAGTCAAGTCAAGTCAGCGAGTCAGCACAGGCTGAGAAACGCTGGGGTACTTAGCGTCGTGCGGTCCGGAGAGACAGGTAGTGGTCGAGGACCTCAAGTGGGTCTGAGTGCAGGTAGCTCAGTGACTACGGTAGGTCGGTAGAGTGGGAGCCAGCAGGGGAAGAGGAGGACGGGGGTTAGGGAGGGTCGTAGTCTCAGAAAAGGTTACTCAGTTGAGAAGCGTACTCCACCGGTTTCATGACCTCAAAGTCGAAGTCGTAGTAAGGAAGGTTTGTTTAGGGTCCCGACTAGAAGTCTTACCTGACCAACCTAGAGGAACGTCAAGTTCCCTGAGAGTTCTCAGAAGAGGTTGTGGTGTCAAGTTTTCGTAGTTAAGAAGCCGTGAGTCGAAAGAAGTGTCAGGTTGAGAGTGTAGGTATGTACTGGTGTCTTTTTTGGTATCGGAACTGATCTGCCTGGAATCAGCCGTTTCATTACAGAGACGAAAACTTATACGATAGATCCAACCAGTATTGAAAAGAAGGTTCCTCATTCGTAGAAAATTAAAGTACTGGTAGACGGCACTAAAACCTCGGGGAGTTTTATTTCAGACTGTGACAAAGATGACAAAGGGGTAGATAAAGGGTACTTCACTACCCTGGTCTACGGTACTAGGTGTAAAAGATGACTCTTCGTTTAGACTAATCGATAACGTAATACAGTTAATAAAATTTTTGACCGGTACGGATTTCAGATTCGTTCCATATGTTACGGATTTTGTCTGTATCATAGAATTTTTATTTGAGTTAAGTTAGGTCCGTTGTAAAATTTCTTTGACAGTACACTGAAGAAATGATTTAAGATTTATTTTTTTACAGTTCGAAACGAGATTTATTGATATAGGTAAAATAAGATCTGTCTTTAGACTGTTACGTGTGTAGACTGTCTAACTATCACCGAAAGAACCTACTGTCTCATTCAAATTTCATTTTTTCTTTCGAATTTTTAATGACGATTTGAACTTATTATTGATTTTGTAAAAGCATAAAATGGTAAACTGAGGAATCAGGAAGAACTTTCTCTTACAGCAGGAGATAAGACTGATGGGTACTGGATGCACTGTGTTCGACCTTAATGTCCCAGATAATAAAGGTCGGGTCCTCGAGAGTTTCGTTTCAACCCCCGTTACCTTCTGCAGGAATTTTGGGAAAGTCCTCCAAGAGTTCGAGTTTTAATACAAGTTTTGTTGTGATTCCACAGTAAACGGAGAACAGTGAGAGGGAAGGAGGGTTTACAGGTCCCCTCCAAAGGTCTGTCGTGTGTAGAGACACTCTCGTGTGGACAAATCTTCGTCTTTGTCTGAGCTCTTAGGTTGACAGAAGTTGATTCGGTCCTAAATTTTCTAAACGTTGTTGTATTTTGTTACTATAAGAAGATACAAAAAACAAAATCTTCCATCAATAAAAAGTATTTTTTATGTATACAATTGTTCTTACCGTAGATAAACAAAAGATTTAATTAATGATATATAATTTTATAAAAAGTCGAATTTAAAGATTATATCATTTATAGTTGTCGAATTAGGTGTCTTTATTTTCGACGAATCCCAGGAGTTAAAAACTCTGTCATCTTCTTAAGACTCTAGTTCAACGGTGTATTTTGTGTCCCGAGGTCAATTTAAAGATAAAGTCTGTTTGACGTTTATAAAAAATCATACAGAGTTTACAACGTACTCTGAATGAATACGATTTTTGTATATATAAGAAACAAAAAGACTTTAAGTTTAAATTGATCTAAAAAAAAAGGGAAGATTAAGACCATTGAAACAGGACTTTATCTATTTTGACGACGAGGTCGGGTTTGTTTCTGTCATGGGACGGCAGATCTACACAATGGAGGAAACCGTCTTGACCGGTATCAAAGTTTTATACGTACTTTAATTTGATTTGACACAAACTTCTTCAAGAAGATACCTCCTTTTTTTAGGACTTGTAATAGGTTGTGTTATATCGTGTTTCTGAAATCTTTCACCTCTTACCCTCCCAATGTTAAGGTCATTAATGAGTCCTACCCTTTGCCTTAGTGACCGAAAACCCTTTCATAAACAGTCATTACCCCCCTTTCCATATAAGTAGATATATTTGTTCAAATGATCCTGGTGTGGTAACGACTCTCCTTTCCTTCAGTAATCACTCGACTTACTCATTTTCCGTCGACTGTTTGAATTCACCTTCTCTTTTACAGTTATTATTATTATTAATGTCCGGTTCTCAGGGATGTATTGTTCCTCACGTCCGAGGGAGGTGCATCTCGACACGACAGACCGTGTTATGGCCATCTAACTCCGCCAAGGACCCGTGGACGTTGCCCTGGTCAGTTTTGACTGCACAAAGAGATTAGTATTGTGTGTGTGACCTAAAGTTTCTGAATCATGTACATTCAAGATAGTTAAAAAGTCTTGACTAGTAAAACTAAAACACCAAAAAGTAAATGATTCGACACAGACTGAGAGACGCTGGGGTACTTGACGTCGTACGGTCCGAAGGGACAGGAAGTGATCGAAGGTCTCACCCGAGTTTGAGTGCAGGTGACTTAGTCACTACGGTAGGTTGGTGGAGTAGGAGACAACGGGGCAAGTGGAGGGTAGGATTCAGAAAGGGTCGTAGTCCCAGAAAAGGTTCAGTCGAGAAACGTAGTCCACCAGTTTCATGACCTCGAAGTCATAGTCGTAGTCAGGAAAGTTACTTATAAGTCCCAACTGACCAAACTATGGGAACGACAGGTTCCCTGAGAGTTCTCAGAAGAGGTTGTGGTGTCAAACTTTCGTAATTGAGAAACCCGAGTCGGAAGACATACCGGGTTGAGAGTATAGACATGTACTGGTGACCTTTTTGGTGTCGAAACTGACGTGTCTGAAGACAGTCATTTCACTACAGAGACACAAAATTATTCGAACAGATCCAAACAGTAGCGAAAGAAGGTTCCTCGTTTGAAACAAGTCACGAGTACACCCGGAGAGGGTATCCGGGTGGGCGGGTCCTGTGACACAGGTGTCGGGTTCCTCACCTGCCTCGGACCCGGGTGCCCGACACCCCAGGACCAGGGACGTCCTACGCCCTGCCTCGACATCCACCCTCTCCTCCTCCGAGCCCGGTGACTCGGCCCGAGGGGCCCGCCGGTGTCGGTTGCGTCTCGGCGACCCTCCCGCGTGCCTGCTCTGACCGGGGCCAGGTCGTGTCTTGGCGATCCCCTTGTATGGCCGATCTGACAGCTCTGACGGGGGGTAGGTCGTGTCTTGGCAATCCGCCCGTGCCTGATCTGACGGGGGGCCGACCGTGGTGTCCGTGGTCGACGGACTCAAGAAAATACAGTTCTCCAGGACCATTACTTGTGCCTTGAGTACTCGGAGGCGGTTGTCCTTCTCGAGCCCCTTCCAGTTTCCTCTGCGGCGCAGGAGGGTGGAGGGTCTCGGGCGGAGGCCGTAGGTGGAACCGGTTCCAGACACACTGGGTCCCACCTGACCTAGTCTTACTGACCAGTTCCTGTTGGACCTTCGATTAGGGTAGTCCTCCTTTGGGCTCCGGTGCTCGGTGCACCGTCTCGTCGAGAGGCCCCGAGGGACCGGGGAGACGAGAGGTTATTTCGGAGCGAAACAGTCGGGCACACAGAGGAGCCTGTTGGGCCGAGGTTCACAACCTGTTCTCGGGTGTCAGTCCGGGACCTTCCCCAGGGGGTTCCCCAGACCCCTAAGATTTGAACTTAGGTTTACACCAGAATTTTCACACACACACTTCCGTCCTCCTGTCTTAGACAAAGTCACCGTCCGAAATCCAATAGTCTTAAGTGTGTGAATCGATACACCAGATTCCGGAGGTAGACGTGCGGACGGGACCTTGGACGTGGGAGGTCCCGACTTGGGTCAGGTTCGTAGACTTTGGAGACAGTGAGGTCGCGGTGGAGCGGTTCCACCGGGACGTGTCGGCTGGGGGTAGACGAAGGCCTTTGCTTGTGTCGTACGTCGTCCGAACAAGTCGGTTGTTTCGTACTAACAAAGACTCTTGAGTTCAAGAACTAGTTTTATGTCATTTTGAGTTGACAAAACCTTTGAGATTGGGAATCAGAAGAATCTCCAGGTGCAAAAGAAATACAGACACCTTTCGACGGTCCAATATGCGTAGACGATTAAGTTTTTGGGGAGGGGTCCTTTTATTCTTCCTTTCGGTGGATCTTGGTGGAGGGAGACCAGAAGTTTACTCACTGTCTCTACGGAGTCCCACTGCTAAGTCATTCTCCCTCTACCCTCTAGTCCTCTCTTGGTACTGGAAAGGAGGGAAACTTTTTCTTACGTCTCCTCCCTCGTTCCACTGGGGTGTGACAATGCCTTCTTTTTTGATCTTTAGAGACAGAGGTTGTTCTATTTTCTAAAAATCAAGACAGTACGATTGTCCACTCTGTCTATTCGTTAGTTTACACGTGTCTAGGTCTAAGATTTTATTTTAAACCGACTGAAACCTTTTTGTGTATAGACCACTTTGTCGAATTTATTAAAATAAAATTTTTGATTGTAATTGTCAAGAGTTTGGTATTCTAATTTAGGAACTTTTCTTCAATGTCCTTAAGTAAGTGCAAGTTATATCCTTTCGTCTCCGTTTAGGTACGTAGGCTGCTGCCTTCTAAGTATTTTAATAAAATTTCTACTAACACTATTAATGTCGATAGTCAACTAGTTATTTTTTTAAGAAAAACTATGCAATGTTTAATTTTCCTTTTCTTCGATACACACACACACACACACAAATTAGACAATATACATACCCTAAGGGACCACCGAGTCATTTCTTAGACAGACGTTACACCCTCTGGTCCCAAACTGGGACCCAACCTTTCTAGGGAACCTCTGCCCTTACCGTTGGGTGAGGCCATAAGAACGGACCCATATGTGTGTGTGTCCGTGTGTGTGTCACGGTTCCAATTTCTTTCGACGAGTGTCATCCATGTAGTCCTGAAGAGGAGAGAGGACGAAAGAGTAATGTGAAATAATTTCTGAATCTACATTTGTCTGTAGTTAATGATTAGTAAGATTCAGTGTCCGACTTCTTACCAGAGTTCATCACTCACCTTTCGTGAGAAAGGTGGGAGCGAAGACGGTGTCTCCCGCAGTGACAGCCGGGACCTCCTGTTACTTGTGGCACTTGCAATACGTGCGAGTCGACGTGTGTGAGTCCGTGTCGGGTGTGGGGGTCAGGGGGTTGTCGGACTCCTCTGGCTGACATGAGGAGAGTGTGTCCGAGTCCGTGTCGGGTGTGGGGGTCAGCGGGTTGTCGGACTCCTCTGGCTGACATGAGGAGAGTGTGTCCGAGTCCGTGTCGGGTGTGGGGGTCAGCGGGTTGTCGGACTCCTCTGGCTGACATGAGGAGAGTGTGTCCGAGTCCGTGTCGGGTGTGGGGGTCAGCGGGTTGTCGGACTCCTCTGGCTGACATGAGGAGAGTGTGTCCGAGTCCGTGTCGGGTGTGGGGGTCAGCGGGTTGTCGGACTCCTCTGGCTGACATGAGGAGAGTGTGTCCGAGTCCGTGTCGGGTGTGGGGGTCAGCGGGTTGTCGGACTCCTCTGGCTGACATGAGGAGAGTGTGTCCGAGTCCGTGTCGGGTGTGGGGGTCAGCGGGTTGTCGGACTCCTCTGGCTGACATGAGGAGAGTGTGTCCGAGTCCGTGTCGGGTGTGGGGGTCAGCGGGTTGTCGGACTCCTCTGGCTGACATGAGGAGAGTGTGTCCGAGTCCGTGTCGGGTGTGGGGGTCAGCGGGTTGTCGGACTCCTCTGGCTGACATGAGGAGAGTGTGTCCGAGTCCGTGTCGGGTGTGGGGGTCAGCGGGTTGTCGGACTCCTCTGGCTGACATGAGGAGAGTGTGTCCGAGTCCGTGTCGGGTGTGGGGGTCAGGGGGTTGTCGGACTCCTCTACTTGACATGAGGAGAGTGTGTCCGAGTCCGAGCCCGTGTCGGGTGTGGGGGTCAGGGGGTTGTCGGACTCCTCTACTTGACATGAGGAGAGTGTGTCCGAGTCCGTGTCGGGTGTGGGGGTCAGGGGGTTGTCGGACTCCTCTACTTGATATGAGGAGAGTGTGTCCGAGTCCGTGTCGGGTGTGGGGGTCAGGGGGTTGTCGGACTTCTCTGGCTGACATGAGAGTGTGTCTGAGTCCGTGTCGGCTGTGAGCGTCAGGGGGTTGTCGGACTCCTCGGGTTGAAATGAAAATGTCTCGTTTGTTCTGTAGCACTCTTTTCCCTATATTGACTGCAAGTAGACAGGACACTGTCTCGAGTCTTATCCCTCCTCTTTACGTCAGTTATAAGTAGGTGAGATTCTTTGTCGCTAGAATCGAGAGGTTTACTTAAGGTGACGTGCCACCCGTCACACGCACAATCGAGGCCAGACTGAATCAGACTTCAAGGGTCCGTATGAAGACACAGGTAGAGTCCACAGTGTGTTCTCGTGTTAGTTGATTTGTGTGAACCAGTAGATGTCTCTGTTTTCGGAGACTCACACAAAGCACTCTCTTTTTAGTAGTTCCAGGGAACGTTTGATCCTTAGGATTTCGTTTTGCGTACTGCTAGACATTCCCACCCCCGGCTCTCCGCTCTCCCCCAGTTTCCGCCCCTGTCGTTTGCGGCTCGTCTGTTCCGTTCACCATAAAGAAGGTAGACGCGAGAACACGAGTGTCCTCACACTCTGCCTTCCTGTCCTTCGTCCTACGACGGGTGTCTGTGCTCTGCGCGAGGCGAGAGGTCCCCGAGTTGGATGAAGGGAAGGGAGAGAGAGGTCGAAGAGTCGGGATTGAGTCGGTGTCGTCCCGGTCTTCCCGTGTGTCGAATTACGACGACAACCTTACCGTCGGTAAGCAAGACAGGGGCGTGCCCGGAGCAGAGGACCAGGTGGATCCGTCGTGGTGTCGTGCGGTGCCGCAACGTCAGAAGTGAATCGCAACTCACCTAGAACAAGGAGTCAGTGACTTAAGGGCCGATTGTAGAAGGTTCGATGAGAGAGGTTGTTCAGTAAGTTGAGCTGTTTTAGTTTTCCACAAATCAAAGAATGTAATTTGGGTTTCCGATTGTAGTAGTATGAGTACGTAGGTCGAGGAATACAGAGATAATACATATAAGTGACCCAGTGTCTCTTTCGTTCCGTTAAGGTCTTTTTGGGGACGAAGTGACTGATGTGATTTCGACAGTTGATACACCTAGTGTTGTTTGACCTTTTAGGTGTCTCTAGTAGAATGGACAGAGGACTCTTTGGATGTACACCCAGTTCTTACCCTGTACTTGTTACCTGGCCGAGATTTAACCCTTCCCTCATACAGTTCCGACATATAACAGTGGGACGAATAAATTGAATATGCGGCTCATGTAGTACCTTTCACGACCCGACCTACTTAGTGTTCGACCTTAGTTCTAACGGTCCTCTTTATAGTTGTTGGAGTCTATACGTCTACTGTGTCGACATTGCCGTCTTTCACTTCTCCTTGATTTCTCGTAGAGCTACTCCCAGTCTCTTCTTTCACTTTTTGAACGGAATTTTGAGTTGCAAGTTTTTTGATTTTAATACCGTAGACCAGGGTAGTGAAGTACCGTTCATAATTGTCTTTCCCTTTTTCATTTCTGTCACTGTCTAAAATAAAAGAACCCGAGGTTTTTAGTGACGTCTACCACTGACGTCGGTACTTTAATTTTCCACGAACAAGGAACCTTCTTTTCGATACTGTTTGGCTCTGTCATATAAGTTTTCGTCTCTGTAGTGAAACGGTTGTTTCCAGGAATATCAGTTTCGATAACAAAAAGGTCATCAACACATACCTACACTCTCAACCTGATATTTCTTCCGACTCTCCGTTTCTTGACTACGAAAGCTTAACACAATAATCTCTTGATTCTCAGAGAAACTGACGTTTTAGTCTGGTCAGGTAGGATTTCCTTTAGTTGGGACTTATACGTAACGTTCCTCACTACAACTTCGACTTTGAGGTTATAAAACCGGTGGACTGCGCATTTTGACTGAGTGACCTTTTATGGGAATAACGACCCTTTCTGACTCCCGTCCTCTTCCCCTGCTGTCTCCTACTCTACTAACTTACCGTAGTGACTGAGTTACCTGTACTCAGACCCGTTTGAGACCCTCTATCACTTCCTGTCCCTTTGGACCACGCGACGTCAGGTACCCCAGTGTCTCTCAACCTGTGCTGACTCACTGACTTATTGTTGGCGTCTAAAATTTTTGTCTAGATGGTCGACTAAAGTAAAACCGGAGATCTTTTTGACGGACTCTCGTTCATGAGGAATCTTTTATTTCTCTTCAGTACAAAAGGTTCCCATCCTTTCTTTTCCGTTTATTTACAAGATTCTGTAGTGTCTACTCTTTTTGTTTATGTGTTTACGATAGTTAAGAGTATATGGATGGACCGGATCCAAACGAAATAATGATAGTGTCCGAACGAATTAGAAAAGAGGAAAGAGTCGGAGATAGGTGAGTCAGATGGGTGTGAGTTTCTAAATATATGTTCCAAGACACAGACTCAATTTCATTCCCCATATATGTCGGGTATAATTAAATCCTTTATTTTGGTCTATTTATCGTACTATTGATAGACTCGAAATCTAGGTAGATTTAGAAATCATTTAAAGGAAGGTCCTTGATTCCCATGATTCTTTCCTTTTTGATTCCGTGATCCTTTTGAACTGAATTTTATTTTACTGTCATACCACCTTTGTCAAGATAAAAATTTGTGTAAGATTTACACAAATTTCACTCACAGTGTGTGACGTGAGTACTTCTCCTTTGACGTAAACAGAATGAGTTGCTCAATTTCTTTTTAGTTATAATGAAAGACCTCAATAATAAGGGGTGTTCACCCAGTTAATATTTTTCCAAGGGGCCCTCTGATCTAAAGGCAAAGTATCATTGTCAAGCTCAAATTGAACAAAAAAAGGAACATCCCCCTGTCCGATTATGTCCAACCTTTAATAATCCGAAATCATGACTCATTACTTCCGTGACGAACTCCCGATCTCGGCATTCGCGTTGAGGTCCGAATCGGGGGACGAAAGGTAATTAACAATTAATACTTTTCGTCCGAGGGGACACCAGACGTCTCCGACGTAGAATTACCTCTCACGGCCGAGGGTCACGAGATATTATGTTCGATCTAAGTGAAGATTCTCTTTTTCACGAAAATAGACCAGTGGTTTTACTGTCCCCGGGTAAAAGTGTTTGAACTCTTTGTCCATTTGTTTTGCAATTGTCGGAGGGCACCCGCGAGTCAACGAGACATTGGGACACTGGGACGTTGGGGTACTGGGACTCTGGGGTGTCTGACACCGGGCGGTCCGAGGAGAGCGGTACCCTAAGGGGTCTGTTCTCGTCACCATGTCAGCGAGTCAGCACACACTAGGACGTTCGGGTACCCGACACCGGGTGGTCCGAGGAGACAGGTACCGTAAGGGGTCCGTTCTTATGATATCACCTGACGGTACGGGAGGAGGTCCCCTAGAAGGGTTGGGTCCCTGACTTGGACCCAGAGGACTTGACGTCCACCTAAGAAATGGTAGACTCGGTGGTCCCTTCGGGTTTAGAGTAGGAGGACCTATTGGCCACACGTCTCAACCATATGTAGGGAGGTTTCGAAAGAAGGAAGATTTTGTGTGTATACTTATGTGGTCTCTATTGGAGGGAGGGATGAACAACTCACCCTAACATGGTGTGTGAAAAGGTTGAACGAAAGAGTGGACTATGTTTGTTCAGCAGAAAGACGCAGTTGTGGAACTCAGACTGAGTGAGAAGACTGTCGACGTATTGTGTCCCGTGTTTTCGCGGTGGAAAATGAGGTAGGGAGGCGGCCGGTTGCGGCCGATGAGGTAACAAACGACCGTCTTTATTAAGTCGGATAAACAAACACGTAGTTACTAAAAATAAAACGTCACAAATACCAACGGGTTACGGTACCTATAAAGACTTTGGGTTGTTCGAGATTTTTAACTCTCTAAAAAGAAACTAAGTACACCACCGTTTTTACTAGATTTGACTACACTTATAGGTAGACAACAAGGGAATCTTTATGTTTCCACAAACGAATACCTCACAAAAGGGTTTGGAACTCGATCCACAATATAATATGTCATATAATATAATATATCATATACATAATAGAAACTTTTAGAGACTTTAGACTCGGTGTTTATCGGAGTTCTCAAAACCTAATCTCTGACACTTGGACATAAAGATTTATATATTGACTACCCAGATACTCATACATGTTAATTTGTAAAATTTTGAAAGAGTAAAAATATGTTGAAAATTTCCAATGAAAGGTAAATGTCAAAAATGTTTCATGACCGACGTAAGGGACACAACACGTTGTGTAGAAACTCGGATAGAGTGTGGATTCTCAAACATAGAGGGTGATGTATGAATAAGAATGATTGCGCATGTCCTTTTTACCGTTTTCAACATCTGTGAGTGTGAGGGTCAGTCTCTCGCAAAGAAAGACGTGACAGAGGCGGGGGAAATGACAATCGACGGCAACGATTACGATGCAGTCAGCGGTCAGCACAGGTTGGGACACGCTGGCGTACCTGACGTCGGGTGGTCCGAGGGGGCAGGGACCCTAAGAGGTCCGTTCTTGTGACCTCACCCAACGGTAAAGGAAGAGGTTGCGCACTTTCACTTCAGCGAGTCAGCACGGGCTGAGGATCGTTGGGGTACCTGACGTCGGGTGGTCCGAGGAGGCAGGTACCCTTAAAGGTCCGTTCTCATGACCTCACCCCACGGTGACGGAAGAGGAAACGATTACAATCGAAACAGCGATTAGACTACCCGTTTTTCGACATGGTCGAGTAAAGTTGATGAGAAAGAGTTACTTCAAGTAGAAAAACACTTCAAGTGGAAGGAACTTTATGTCAGTATAAGCTGACAAAAAGAGGACCCAACAAGAAGGAGACGTATAATTAAACATCCTCGAGGGACTTGTGATGCACGGCAAACCGCGACGCACGAGGTGGACTCAGTGTACTGTGAGGTCGGATGCCGAAGCAAAAAGGGAGACGATTACGACTGAAATCGGTGTGTCATTAAAATAAACAAGTTTAAACCGCCGAAAAAGGAAATACCTTAGACAAAAAGTGGAAAACGAACTCTTCCAGGGAGTGGGGTTTCGTCGTGTCTATAAGAGGACATAAGGGAAGATTATAGATATAAAAAATTTAAATTAAAAATAAAGTGGATTATAAATACAAACTACCTCCAGGTTCAACGAAAAAAAACAAAAAGACCATTGATTTATACGGTTACGGTAAATAGTTTATTTGGTAGGTGAACCTAAAGATAAGTTAAATTTATTTAAAGTACGTGATCCCCTTCTTTTATTTTTCTCTTTTCACACCACGACAAGGTCATTTTATCTACTTCTTTTTCCGGACCCATTTTTGTTCAACGTAAATAACAAAGAGAAAAGAAAAAAAGGGGTTCTCTTAAATTTTTTAGTTTACGGACATAAAAAACAAGAAGGATTGTCGGGAGGAACACCGGAACACAGTCGTTTTACAAAATTATTTTAATAATCAGACTGTCTCGTTGAGAGGAGAAAATCGAAATCTTCTTGTTTAGAGCCCTTCCCACGTTTCGTTCGTGACTTCCGGAGAGAAGCTCTCTTTACAATCAATGCAGTCACTCACTTTCTCTGCGGTGAGTCGCCGAAGGACGAGCGGGAGGTCTGAGGAGTTTGAGGAAGGCACACTTTGCGACGACCGAACACCTGAATGAGGGTGTGGGACAAAATTATTTTAAAAAACGGGGTCAGGTCCTTACTATATCCCGTTGGACCTGTGCGATATTAATAAAATATTCTTTCTTTTTAATAAACTGTCTGTGAATTCTCAAAGAGAAGACCTACTACTTCTTTTCTCTCTTACGGAAAACGGGGTACAAGAAGAGCCTGAGTGGACGTCAACACGCCGGACTCTTTGTAAACTCAGAAACCCGTCGACGTCTTGACGACCCTTGAAGGTGAAGTCTTCCGTGCCGAGCCGAGGAGTCTCAGGTGTGAGGAGAGGTGCGGGGACTTAGCACGACGGGACCGTGGCTTGAGAGTGGCCACTGAAAAGGTAGGTAAAGAATCCCGCCGTGAAAAGGGACGACAGGGAAATGTCGAAGCCTTTGCTTCGGCGTACTTGAATGTGTGTTATGAGACAAGGCTCCGGACTCATCGGGCGACCGAAACAGGTACCAGTCGTGGGTGATCCCAGGAGGACCCTTCAGGTCGTGCTGATTGCGATTCCCTCGGTGATGGTCGAAGAGTTGTTTGTCTACCCCTTTGTCGCTCTCTGGAATAAAAGAACCCGAGGTTTTTAGTGACGTCTACCACTGGCGTCGGTACTTTAATTTTCTACGAACGAGGAACCTTCCTTTCAATACTCGTTGGATCTGTGGTATAATTTTTCGTCTCTGTAATAAAACGGTTGTTTCCAGGTAGGTCAGTTTCGATATCAAAAAGGTCATCAGTATATGTCTCTCAACCTGATATTTGTTTCGACTCGCGGTTTCTGAACTACGAAAACTTGACACCACAACCTCTACTGAGAACTCTCAGGGAACCCGACGTTCCTCTAGGTTGGTCAAGTAGGATTTCCTCTAATCAGGACTCACAAGTAACCTTCCCGACTACAACTTCGACTTTGAGGTTAGGAGACCGGTGGACTACGCTTCCCGACTGAGTAAACTTTTCTGGGACTACGACCGTTTCTAACTTCCACCCTCCTCTTCCCCTGCTGTTTCCTACTCTACCAACCCACCGTAGTGACTGAGCTACCTATACTCAAACCCATTTGAGGCCCTCAACCACTATCTGTCTCTCCGGATCACACGACGT